>JAZHYW010002277.1:0-39843 GCA_037355805.1 Ixodes ricinus
TATTCACACACATCAGTCAGCTGTCTCTTAACGAGGTTTTAACGCTGTTTTTGTTCGTCCCCTTATTCCTTCGTTCCGCGTGTTCTGCAAGAATATAAACACGTCGTTTTGTTTTTGTTTTTTTCACCTTTAGCTATGCGGTTTTTTTGTGAACATTACGAATAACATTATTGTAATTCATATACGATTCGATATTCGACTTTTAATCCACTATTCAGCACTCATTCCATTAGAATTTGAATCTATTTAAAATTTTCCTATTCGCGCATCCCTAGTTTTTGTGTTTTATTTTAAAATTAAAAGTGAAAAAGCATTAATGTGGGCCACTGGGGAGTTTTATTGGACAGAACAGGAGAGGAGAGCAAAACTAAAAATATTTTCGTCATACGTCTTCATTTTTTTTCATTCTTTTTTTCTTCTGGTGAACGAAACTTCCCAAACGTTCACGGCAACGTTTTTCACGTTGGTTGAGTATCGACTTGGCCAATAAAACCACGAGAAAGCGTCACGTGAATTTTTTTTTATGCCCAGCCATATAAAGGTCAAACGATACTTGAACCCACGTGGGGTCCACGTGACCCTGTGACATGCGAGTTGGGTGGCCGGTTGTATGGGATTTGGCCGTATCGTTGCACTCGCTTCCGTCCGGTAGGGTTTACGCAGAGTCGTACGGAACGGCGTTCCAAGGAACGGCGTTCCATGCAACGCGTTCCTTTTAGGAGGAACGAAGGAACGACCGCCGTTCCATTTTGCATCGATGGAACTGGAACGGGAACTCCTTACACTTTTACGGAAAAAGGAACGGTGTTATTTTTTTCGTCCTGTGGGTTAATTTAAATTAATTTCTAAGAGGGAAATTCTTAAAAGTATGAAAACAACATCTTTATGAAGAGCAGGATCTCGTTAACGTTTTGGTTACGTACTTATCTTAGGGTTTATTTTGTGTGGTCCTCGCATGGTAACAGTCGGGTGCAGGAGAGTTAGTAAAAAGCAATTCTTGTTTCAGTGCCCGATACTGAGGTATGACAAAAGCAAAACTTTAAAGGGGGCCTCCAACAGGTATTTGAGCGTCTACTTTTTTTCGAGGTTTCTCCACGCTAGTAGTCCAGAACCCAGTGGACAACGAAGAGTTTAAAAATATTAGCGTATCATATTTTAATTTGACAACTCGAAACACCTCCTCCGACGGTGGCGCCGCAGTGCCGAATGCGTGCCATAACGGCGCTCCCTTTCACTATTCGCGACTCCAGCGAAATCGACGCCGCGTAGCGGCAGCGCCGAGAAGCTCAGGAAAGGAGGTCGTTTCGACTCTGTCGTCTGCTATCGCTGCTTGGTTCTCGTAGGCAGCATAGAAACAAACATCGTTTCCAGTAATTATTTTTATGATTCCGCCGTGTCATTCCTACGCACTGACTAGAAGAAGGTTTCTACCGTCGAAAAATCGCTTTGCTTTCAAATGTAACACTGATTTTACGCTGCAGTGCAGGAATTTGTGGTGGTCCGCGTGCTGAACGACGAAAACGACCTCCTTTCGTCCGCCATTTTGCCTGAGCAGCGCGCCCTCTATAGTTCGCTGGAGCCGCGAATACGTCACATTCACTGGGTTTCGTGATTGGCGAGAGCCGTCCCAGAAATTTTGAAGCGAAATAAAGTATATCACACGTTAACCGTCATTATTTCTCTAACAAGTCGTTTTTATAGAGCTAATAAAGTTGCAAATTAAAGTTCAAAAAGGGCGAAAACAACGCCTCGTCGCTCATGCGCGCCTCCCAGCGGCGGAGTACCTCCTACTCGCCGAGGTGGCTCCGGTGGCGGAGTTGCGGGAGACGAGCCTTCCGCGGCTGTCGAAGCGGACTGAGGCAGAGACGCGTCGCGGCGCTTGCGTGGTGTGTCCTCGTACGGCGCGACGCCCAGCTCCGCACTCCTTTTTAAGAATTCGGCGCTCAAAATCCGATAAGCCCGGTAAATTCATCGATGATGGCAACCCGATTCCAAAGCTACGATGGTTGCAGCGAGGCCTAATGGCCGACCGGGCCGACGGGCTATCAACCAAACTCGCGTCCAATTGGCCAACCGCTTTGCTCCAATCGCTAAACTGTTTCATTTTACGTCATGAAGCGCAATGTTTTGCTTATTTAAAGTTGTTTTCTGCAATATTTAATTTGCTAATAACTCACAAAATATTGCGAATTTCTGTAATATTTTTTTCCTCGGTGTTCCTGCTTTCATGGAGCTCCGTTTCAGCGCGAACTTCAAACCAGTCAAAAAATTGTTGGTGGGCCCCTTTAAGCCGAAGGAAAAGACACAGAAAGAGGGACGTTTCAAACTCAGCTACTTTCTTTGCTTCCACGAATCCTCATACACCCAGATATCTAAGGCCGACTACAGCCATTACTGAACTTCCACAAAGACCTACAGTTAGAACAAAACAAACAAAAAAAACAGGTTACTAGACATCGAACACACCCTTGTATCCCGAACATGGGTCACTTAAACATACACAAAAATTAACATTTATTCATTCTCCCCTTGTCCCCCACCTTCAAACTGAACAACGAATCCAGCCTTCACGAAGAAGGACTTGTAGTTTTCAAGACTGACCTTCAAAAACCCTATACCCTCTTCTTCACTTGCTCGTCTTGCGGACAGCAACATCGAGAAGCAACTGTTGTTAAGTTCGCATAAGGAACTTTGTTAGATTGAAACGTGTGAGGTTGTTGTTAAACTGCTCGTGCAATATGGGGTAACAGTACATTTGGCTCGTCTGAACTGCCCACCACAAGCATGAATATGGTTAAAAGCTGAGATTTTTAAAGGTGAATATATGAACAAATGAAACCCTGCTTCCGCTTGTTTTCTTCTTTTGGTCCCCTCCATCACCGCATTCAAATTCGTATGTTCCCACTTGATGGGATAGATGAAAAAAGAAAAAAAGAGTCAACTTTCCTCGATCTAATTAATAATGGCAATCAGCAAAATACAAATGTAACATATATGTAACGATACATTCCATTTTTTTAACTGTGACGGGAACGAGTTTCTTTTTTTACAGATGTAACTTGTGACGGGAACGCGTTCCAAAAATCAGAAGGAACGAGGAACGATCTTTCGTTCCTGTTTTTGAAGGACGTGTACCAAACCGGGTTTACGTGAGCGAAGCGAACTCGGAGGCGGGCGGGGCCGTGGCGGCGAGGAGGCGAGGACCAGACGACGGACCGCGCGATGAGCTCGTCGCGGTCTGTCGTGCGTTCGGAATGCTTTACCGAACCAAACTCGAGGAGCGGACGCGGTGCGCGATTAGTCAGCTGTGCGCGCCGGAGTACTGCGCTCGCTGTCGTCTGGTATGTTTAACGAGAGCAGCGTGAAGGCAAGACCGGCGAGATGTGTGAGACCCATGATGGGCGGCGGACGGTGGACCACGACGAGCCTAGCCACCGAGCAGTTTCAGTCAACGAAAGTGTGTGGTCGTTGCTCAGACTAAGATGGGGCTTTGCAGTGTGAACGGCTGCAGAAACCTTCCGCGACGAGTTTCGTTCGCCGGCACGCCCCTGTCGGATTACGTCCTGAACTTCGCAGTAACGTGAACTTACAAGCGCTTTTCTTTCAGATTTCCGAGAGCCACCGAGCTGCTCGAACGATGGATTTCGCCCGTTTGTTGCGACAGTGAGTGGACTTCATCGAAGGGGAGTTTCGTTCGCCTCAAATCTGATGGCTTCGATGCTTGTGCCAAGTGTGCCCCTGCCAAGTTCAATTGAGTTGATCCAACGTTGGTCACGATAGATATTGACAAAACACCGTAGTCAAGCTCAACTGCATGGTTCAATGTTTTTTGCGATGCATATACGAAGATCTTCTGTGACTTTGAACGCTCCACAAAAAATTTCACATGGGCGTGCACAAAATAGTCGCTGTCGAAAGTCGCAAGGATACAAATTTCTTTCGACGCAAAACACATTTTTCAAGCTGAATGAAGTTACGCACAGCGTTAGAACGCTAGTATCCACTGGCACGATGGTAACGGAGTGTAAAAAACATAATTTCTCGAATTCATTGTTACACGACCAAAGAAAAGGCTGCTGGCGCAGTCAGCTTACGTGATCAAGAACAGGACCACGGTAGAACTTGGGGCCACTCAGTTCGTAGATGCAACCATGTACCATGCAGTGGTCACGTGAGCTTCATATTTGAAAGGGAAATCTGCGAGGAGAATAAAAAAGAGGCGAGCGACACGGGAAATGGCTTGGGAAAGCTATGTGGATGACGTCATGTCCTCCCCATGAATAAAACTGGTACACCAAAAGAAACGGGCCTGTGTATAATATAATAATAATATATATTTATCTGACCGATGCAAGATTAACCTAACACGTAACTCGCGTCTGCTTGTCTGCTGTCTGTCTTGCTCTCTCTTCTCTCTCCTCTATCTGCCAGTTCTATGTGTGTGTGTCCGTGCGCATATTTTCCTCGTTTTTGTTTCTTTTGCATTATGATTTCCTTGCATAGGATGCTACGTAACCATAACTAAGTGGAAAGTAGAAACAGATTCCACTTCTCCGATTTACTCAGAAGAGCATCGCCTCTTGCTCGTCTTCAGCCTTATGTCAATCTCTCTCGCTTGACAAATCTTTCATTTAACTGCAAGCTGAATGCTCGTGGAAAGCGTGACACGATAAACAAACGATGGCTAAAAATTTATTTTCGGGAATAACTTTGTGAGAAGCTATTCCTGCACGATTCAAATCGCCTTGATTGTTATTCTCCACCTTGATTCCGAATAGAACGAAGGACTTGCCTGGAAAAGAGCTCGTGATCCCCTCCATTCTCAACGAGCCCCAGGGCACAAAAACCGCCAAAACGGCCGCAAAAGAAAAAGAAGAAGAAAAACGGCTATTGCGTGTTATGTGGGCAGGCCTTGGATATTACTCACGGATCAGATTACTCATAAAACACGTTACCCGTGAAACATGTTGCCCATGATATCAAGCTGCACGAAATTAACAACTTTGATACTCTTGGAATGTGGAACGCGCTTATAAGTAGGGTTCCTTGTTTTCGGTAAATACCGACAAACCCCGAAAATTAACACCCGACCCCGTTTTACCGAAATCGAGGAAGCCCAAAGGACCTCGAATTGGAGCTCTAATTTAATGAGAAAAGAACAAAGCTTCACGGAAAGAAATTTTTATCTACAGGTTTATTTCTTGTTGATCCGAAACACTTCCCCACTGAACTGTCCGCGAGACAGCTTGTTTCTTCAGAAACCACGCCCATTGTGCCGTTTACTTCTTTTATTGGTACCGGAACGTTTTCCAACAGTTCGGGTCACGTGCACGTTCCCCTGGAGGTTATGAATCCCACGCCTGTGCCCGGTTCTCTTTAACATTAGCCCCAATAAACGCCGACATTTGTGTCCGACGACAAAATATGCACCTGAAAAGCACCGAATACCTAGATAAAAAAGCCCCCCCCCTCCCCCCCACCCCTCAAAAAAAAAAAAGACACCTCGATTTGTGAAAAAAAGTAGACCCGAAACACGAACCCTACTCATAACCCCATTTACGCATGAATCATGCGGCACAAAAGACATAGGACTGCTCTTCATCCGTGTCAAAACACGGAATGTCAAAAATATAGTTTAAAAAGTTGCTGCAATCTTTTTGACGGTGGCAGCGATAAAAGACACGCTGGGGCGCATGATTTCTATTAAATTTCGAGCCACTTAATTCAAGCTTGCTCCAGAGAGTCGCGACTGTTCTCAAAACCCGGAGAAGGTCGACTTTGTTTTTGTAGGTATTTCGCATATACAAATGGTGGGCGAGGAAAAAATACCAAAGAAATACACCCACCGTCGGATCATTGTTAGATGGTAAAGCATTCATGTCGTTTCTACCGATCCTTGGAGGAAATAAATTGGGAATATGCTCGTGCCATCGATAATAGTGTCATCTCAGAAACTGCGCGCAGAGCAACGTTTCAGCGTTGGCCCGTCGGTCACGGGAACCTTGTAAATGTAAAAATCTAAACTGTGACACAACACATTCCTTGTCTCGCGAGTACATATCTACGCACGGCACACGTGACACTCGTGATTTTTTTTAAATTATGCACGTTAGCGTTTGGGAAAAGCAAGGTCCCATTAGTACACCCGCTTTGCCAATGCCACCCTCCCCCCCCAAAAAAAAAAAAAAAAGGAAGAAAAGAAAAAGATGATCTTGAGTAAACGGTGTTTGCCGCGTTTGCACGAAACAAAGAAGAAAAAAAGGATAAATTGTGCGTGTATTTCGCGCGCGCAAAAACTAAACTCGCGAAATTATAGACAACATGTTGTATGTGCAGCCAGGGGGAACACAGCAACATGCAGCAACATGTTGTCCCCCTGTCCGCATAACTGCCCCTGCACAAACCGCCTAATTCCAACTTTCAGAACTCTTTTAAAATAAATCTGTGCGAATCAAAATGAAATACCCTGCATATACGTTTAGTGCAAAACACAAGGCATATGGCGTTAGTGAATAGGGTACCAACCATGGTGATGAGGAAGAGTGATAAAGAAGCGTCCTGACCAATAAGTAGGTTGTAATATAGCCTAGCCCACCCTTCAGCGTATGTCTGCCGCTTTGTGACGCTTATGAGCCTCTTACCAAGCTGCGGTTATTGTTGAGACAACATTTTGGTTAATAAGTAAAACGAATACACCACTAAACAGGGGTAACTACATTTATGCTATACACTAAACTGTAACAGTTAGATTCAAAGAAAGAGGGAAAGAGAGCAAGCCGACGATAGCATAGCTTTTCGTCCGTTTCACTTACGCCCCGTCGACATGAAAGGAAGTGTTAGAGTCGAGGGACCAACTCCATATACCTGCCACGTTCGACATGGCGTCAAAGGAAAGAGACGGAAAGAGCCGATCATCGACGAGCGACAATACCCGACACGCATAACTTCCGCACGCAACGCTCTTCCTTTTTCAAAGAAACATGCCCCGTGTATATACGACGAAAGAAGTCGGGACACCTGCAAGGCATCAAAACCGAGCCGCACAATGAAGCGGCCGACGGCGAGGGACCCTCTTTTTGAAAGTGAACAGAAACCGTTCTTTAATGGTGGGGTGCCCGTAAAGAGAGAGACGACAACGTCGTGAAAACACTGTTTCTTTTCTTGTCGTGTCTTGCCGCGCATTCTTCGTTTCTAGCGTCGGTGTATGGTTGGTGTAGCACACGGGCGGCACAAAACAAAGGCGAGAACAGCCCGCGAGGAGTGTCCCTATTATGCGCCAAACGCGTGTTCCAAATGAGGAGTTGATCTTCGGATGCTCGTTAGGGGGATACAAACGAGACCGGTAGCGCCGTCACTGTTGTTCTTGCTGTAAACAGGTCGCAAAGAGTATAGGATTCTCTTGCTTGCTGTCTATCACTTTATTTATTCTTTTACTAATTTTCTGACTCTTGCTATCTGTTTCGCTTATCTTACTATTTTTTACACCTTGTTTTGCTTACGTCTCTATCTCTCTCTACTCTCTCACTCTCTCTCAGCTCTTACTTACCTTTTTTTCATTCTCACTCTAGTTTCCGGCTGCTTTCCCTTCTCTCTCTCTCTCTCTCTCTCTCTCTTTTCGCTTAATCCATTTTTCATATTTTCAATATTACATCTTTTGTTGCCTCTCTTCCTCTTTATTTGTATTTTTATTTTCTGTTTTCCTTTCTTTATTTTGGGTGGATTTTTCTGTCTTCCTCACACGTGCCTCCTACACACACGATCACATGCACAAACACACGATCACACACATGCTGACACACGCTCCCTCGTTCTTTCTGACACACGTACACACGTTCATAAATAGACAATCACACGCACAAGCACACGCCTTCACGTGCTTGGTGGGCAAATAGGCATACTTCACAAAGCCAGCACCAGATGGCAGGCGTGTCGGTAAGAGACTGAAGCTTATTGTTGTTGTTGTTTTTTTTTTCCTCCGTTTGTGCTCCCGCTTCGTGCGTTCGTGGTTGCGAGATGAAACTCGAACGGACGTTCGCCGCACGTATTCAGAAACTAAAACGAAGAATGCGAGAAAAAAAAAAAAACAGCATCAGGAAATTACAAAGAAATCAAACTATCAACAAGTATTCGGAACGAAAGACAAAATGTAGTGTTACGGGAAAAAAGGAGGTGACACGGTATTTTTCCGCGCTTGTATGTGCCTATGGCCTGCCGTCTGTCCTTGTCTGGTAATCGTAAATAACCCATCCCCCAAAAGAAAACAAACGCAAGACGCCAAGTACTAAAATAAGCTACGTACAGATGTATGCGAATATATGCAAGGCGAGATGGAACGCTGGGAAGCGTGGGGGAGGGACACAGTCATGGCGACCCTCATGGGGGTCTCCTTCCTGCCTCTTACTATTAAGGTTCAACAATGGCGCGTAAATGATGAAAAGAACGCGCTTAATGCCTGTCTCCCGCGTGCGGCATGTCCCGACCGCTGTCAATCAGGGCCCCCCGCTTCAGGTAGCAGCAAACGCGGCATGCGTCCCTTTGAAAACGTTGCGCGGCGGCATGCGGCACAGGTCGCGACGGCGCATTCAGCGCGAAGGTTCTTGCTTCTTGTCCCGATGTGTGGTGCTACAACAACAAGAGCAGCGGAGGGTGTTTAGCACGTTCGCATTCAGGCTGTTGCGGCTGACGCGGGGGCTTTGTCTCGGACTCGTTTTATGACCGCCGCACCAGTCGGGGGAGACGTTTACCAGCCAGGTTCCGATGCGGACGGCATCGTATATGGAAGCCAGTCCTTGGCTGCTGCAGTGCGCGCTGCGGCGGAGGTGTGTTTTCAGCCTCTTCAAGGTCCCCTGGGCTGTGAGGGTCGCCGCCAGCCCGGGGAGCGATGCCGGCCTCCTGGTATCTAATTAGCATCATTACATTATAGTATGCACGAAGCGTCCCAGGTTTAGCATTCACACGCGGCATACCACCTGCTCTACTTTCTCTTACTGACTTCGCGAGAAATAGCCGCCGCACGTCGGGTAACCGAGCTAAGGGTTCACCCCCATATGAAATAAACTTTAAAAAACGGGGAAAAAAAAGGCGATGGTACAATGATCATATATAGGTATATTTTATTTATTTACTTACGTGAGCCTATATACTGCCACTGACAGGCGTAGACGCTGTGCGAACCAAGAGGACGTGTGGCATATAGACCCTTTACATTATAGCGTCTAACATTAAATTAATTACTTGTGCTTCGTGTCAGAGTTTTTATCGTATATTAAGATGTCTACCCTCACGTTTGTTTTAATCTGCTTACATGACCAAGAATAATATTTTCCTTTGTTTGCTGAGGAGGAGAAGCTACGTAGTCAAGCGACATTCATCTTTTTTTTTCTTCCATTTCCATTGAAGGGAAACAATAAAGTTACAAGCTGCAGCATAAAATCATGTCAGGTGACACTGTCCACAAACGTGGAGAAGTATCGATTTACAGAAAATTAACATTGCACGCAAAACCTCGCTAACACCAGTGGTTCGGGCGACATATTCCTCGGTGCCTGACAAGTCGTCCCTTAACGCCGAGCAGTCCGTTTCAGCCCTTACTTAGTCGCGATCAATAACTACGACATCCCCTGCACCCCGAAGACCTCAACCGAAGCAGAAGTCAATCATCAGCCGCAAAGAGCAGCGTTCCAAAAGAATCCGCAGCGAGAAAACGATCAGCTCCGACGCGCATATATAGAGACACCCGGCGTATCAGAACCACATTTGTGGTCGGCCGGAAAACGACTTGACTCTTCGTCGTCTCATTATCGCTTGAACGGCCCGGCACGTCCGAGACAGGCAATCCGACCAGATGCTGCCCACAGCAGGCAGCGCACGCAGTACTCGGCGTGCCAGCTATTGTCACATGTCGGATACCGTAAACGTCTTCATTCGTGAGAGGACAAAACGTAAAGAAGTCGAATAATGTGTCCGTCGAAGATGTTTCTGTGCGTTTTTGTGGCTGCCCTTTACTACTCATAAGAAATGATGCAGGCTGTAATGAACGAGTGCAGTTATGAAATATATTATTTTTAATTAAAACTCTAGTTTTTTACAGTGTTTTACAGTGCGTACGCGTATATATAATACACTGTTTGAAGTGTATTGTATGCGACTTACTGATATTTACTCGAAGGACGATAACCAGGTTGGATCATTGTAATTATCTGCGGTTCTTAACAATGTTTTATCATTATAGCCTCTTTTGTTTCATTTGCTTAAATGTGTCTCACCTCTACCATTATGGCAATGAGACGGAGGATTTTGAGAAGTTTTAACTTAAAAGGTTACTTCCTCTTTCGCCGTTTCGTCTGAAGTCGAAAATAAATTTGGCAATATTAATGATGCCTCGAGTTTGGGAACACACCTTTATTGTGTAGTAAACTCTGTTTTAAAGACCCCAACCCCGAGCTGACGTAGAAGTTCCCGCCTGAGTTCTCCTTTGAGAACGAGCATAGTACTTACCGTATTTTCCCAACTGTATTACGCAGCCGGTGTATGTTCGCAGGGCAAATTAGTGGTCAAAAAATAAAATACTTCGCTTGGATTTTTCGCATCTGGTGCTTGGTTGACACAAATATCTTCTATTGCACAGCACACCTTGACCAATGTCTGCTTTCCTAGCCCACAGAGAAGCTCTGTATCGACTCATCGTTAACATACTTTTTCATTCACAAAATATCGGAAGGTCCCGCCATAATGAAAGACCTTGAAAAACAAAATGATGCCGAAATCGCTGATTCTTCACGAGATGAGTTAGCATTTAGCGCAGAAATAGCGAAGGATGGAAATTCCAACCTGGCAACGGTCCGCATTCTGAATTGTGTCTGGAAAGCCAGTCTTTCTCGTGGGCGTCGGCGGTTTCAGACGCAGCCGCCACAGCTTCCCTGCATCGCCACCTAGGGTCCGTATACTGTTGTCTTCGAATGAGTCAATTTTTCCTCCCGGGTGTTGGCGGTTTCCGCGCAAACGGCGTCGTCGTTGTGCCTCGGTTTCACGTTGTCGCGTACGTTGTGCCACCGCCACGGCCGCTCGATCCCCTCCTCTCCCGCTCTCGCGGCGCGTCGATTGGAAGCGTGTCAGAAGACCTTTCCTCTCGTATAGGACGGGAAGGTGACTTAGCGAGCGAACGAACGGAGCGAAAGAGCAACGGCGGGAACCGCGCAACGGCCTCACGATACCATGTCCAGTCCAAACCAGGACCGTCTAAACGAAGGGTCTCCAATAGTTCTGGCAGTGGGCCGGATTGGGGCCCCGTTGCAGTCTCGAGGGGCGCGGAAATTAGATAAGGCAATATAAACGAGGTGCTTTAAAATGAATGAGCCTAAATAATCATTTAAATAATCAAATATAAGTAAAGCAAAACTTAAAAAAGTAAAGTGGTACGAATATCACATATTATATCCTAAATGCAATATATTGCTATTTATGACATTACAAAATAATTATGACCCCGAGAAGTCACCAGACATAAATCAAAGCCCATAGAAAATTTGGCATATTCACACAAGGTAGAAGAGTAATGAAAATGGTCGAACAAACCAGCTCATTATGCACGATATACACGAGAACGCAAAGACATGCTTTAATACATAAGTTACGCAGACATGAAGCAAACAACTACGAATAGCAATTCTGGTGATGACAATGAACAATAAATATTATGTCCGAGAGAACCGGCGTTTTGATGCAGTTTTTTAGGCATGTGCGAATAGTGGACTTGTAGTTCGAAGCGAATACGTGGTTTTGGCCGAATATTTTCGAATCGAATATCGAATAGTTTACCAAGCTTCTTTAACTTCGAATAGTTTCTCCAAGCTGAAACAACCAACACCCGCCGAAGCCAGTCTCCTCGGAGGTTGCTTCTCCGCAGTACACCGGTGCTCGGTAAGAAGCACGATCAACGGGGCTAACTCGCCGCAGTCAACACTTCGAATAATATGAATATCAGAGTTCATCTCTAAGTGAATATCGAATAGCGTAATATTCGAAACTACTGTTCGGAAGTTCGGAAGCACAGCACTGCAGTTTTCTCTCATTCTTCCTGATATCTTCGTTCGCGCTTTTGGTGTGTGTCGCGGCGGTGTATATATATATATATATATATAAATATATATATATATATATATATATATATATATATATATGTGTGTGTGTGTGTGTGTGTGTGTGTGTGTGTGTGTGTGTGTGTGTGTCAAAAAAGAAGAAGAAAAAAAAGAACGTACAGTCTTGGTTTTCGGCGAAGGAGCAACGGTCATCATGGTCTTCCAGGCTCCAAACGGCAGCGTTTGACATAGTGACATGAGATGCAGGCAACGGTGAAGAGAAACCAGGATGATTTATTTCACGTTTCGACCTAGGCAGGCCTTCGTCGGCAAACCTGACGAAGGCCTGCCTCAGGTCGAAACGTCGAATAAATCCTCCTGGTTCGTTTTCCACCGTTACCCTACATCTCTGTCATCTCTGTCGAAACGCGCCGTTTGGACCATGGCGGCCATGATGCCGCGCTCTTTTCGCCAAAATTCAAAACTGTTCTTTTTTTTTTTTTACGTTTTTATACATATTTTTAGCTTCGTCATCCGCCGAGCTCCCACCGTAGTAACAACAGAAATAACAGGGCAGCGGTTAGCTCTTTTAAGTTCTTTTAAAAAAAAAACATACGCACTGTATTTTTTTTAGAGCGTTCCGCAGTTTACCCTGTCAGAGTCACGGTGGTTCACGCTAACCGGAGTGTCTATATGCAACACAAACCCATTGTGCTTTACGCTCTCGCCCTGTTCTCAAATGGAGACAATAACGAGGGTCGACACCGCCATATACTCCTATATACGGATAACATATATACAACAAAAAAAAAAAAACAGAGCTGTGACACGAACGAAAGCGAGTTCGCCGGCATACGCCTCACGCACACACATACTTATCGGCAAACGAGAAACAGGCAGGCAAGAAGCGGAAAGGCTCGGGTGGCAGCGGTGGCGGGGCAGAAAGGGGAGGGGTTCGCGGTCGCGAAACGGGAAACGACTAACCTTCGACTGAGCGCTTATGGACACGCTCTTTATGAAGAAGACGTCGTTAGCAGCGCATCGGAAGCCCCGGCGATCTCCGCCCCTCCTCGCGAACGAATGTTCCGGCGCGTTTGGCGCGGCTAATCGCCGGTCGTGCCGGTCATCATCGACGGGTGGCCCCCGTACGTACGTACTACCACCCGCGGGGAGGATTGATCTTTGACGCGGTGGCTGGCGGCCGAAAACGAAGCTCTTCAACGACAGCACCCGGGGCCGGTGATTGTGGTCGACGCAGTTATTCGTTCTCGACTCCGCGGACTTTGCGCGCCTGGTTGTGTCGATTCCGGTTCGACTATTTGTTTTAGAAAAAACCCAAACTAAAACTTTTTTTTTTTCTGAGGGGGAAATTGCGTATTTATGGAACCGAGGGTAAAAAAAATTAAATATCCTCTTTCAGTTTTTAGTTTCTTTTTATTTCTGTAGGAAAAGCCGTCGAATATTTGAAATTAATGGCGAACAGCAGACCAGCCTTGCCGACGTACCCCATAAAGAGCCCAGTGAATTGCGACGTCCAGATAACAATCTGAACAATGTGGACATCTGATTCAGCGTACAGGGTGCGGCCGTAAGACTAACATATTTGGCACGCATTGCAAAATTCTAATTCCAAACGGAACGCGAACGTATTTTCGCCAAAAGTTTTATGTCTATCTTTTTTTTTTAGAGCTCTGTTCTGAAGTAGTGAAATATTAAAAATAGAGTGAAATCGGAGGCCGTGTATTTCCTACGTCCAATACCGGCCTGATTGTCGACTGCACACTGGTTTACGAGCTCGCTCCCGAGTGGCTTGCTCAACGCAAAGACGCTACAAACCAATGGCAGGTGCTGGCGATGCGAAAGATAATCGCGATAATTCATACTTTTAATGACATATATGAACAATGACCACCTTGGAGCAAGCTGACAAACCAGTCTGCAGACGACCAACATTCCGTATAGGGCATAGGAAATTCACGGCCGCCGTTTTTGCTCTACTTTTAGTTTTTACCAATCCCGACTTGAGCTCTGAAAAAAAAAATAGACATAAATCTTTTTAAAGGGGTTCCCAATTTCAGTGTATGTACGCGTGCAATAAAACTTTTGCACGGCGTGCCAAATGGGTGAGTCCATACAACCGCACCCTGTATAACTCCCACATATACGTATAATTTTCGTCTGACTGTCACAGCTATACCAAAGTTCATGTTACATTTCGATTTCGGGCACGATATTAAATTTTAGAAACGACTCCTTTCATTTTTATGTATTTACCACGAGGATAAACTTTTGGGCTATTCAAGGAATTAAAAAAAATACAGTTAAACCTCATCGCGACACACCATGTCACAAACTTTAAGTATATCATTATAATTAAACAGACATTAAAGGTAGGAGTACACAGCTGATAAGGTTGTTAAATATAAAGCCAAATTCACGGGATGCCGAGTATACGTACAATTAAGAAGAAACAAAACAGGTTTACGAATTTTTATTTATTTCCTAATCGAAGTACAAATATAGTTTCAGAAGACCTAGAGAAGTTTGTGAAATTTATAGATGTTAGGTTCTGTTGGGATCTTGCTTAATGACGCTGGGAATTTTGAAAAAGTGTATGGCAAATTGCTAGGCAGTTGTGTTTCATACGTGAAACCTTCTGGCATCACAAACGTTTATATCATCGTTTAGCAGCATGTCTTGCCCGTTCAGTCAGACGCCTATGTTCACGGCGCTCTTCATCAGATAATTTAACGCGAGGCATGTGTACACTTGAATGATAAACCTGGGAATCTCCCAAAACTTTCTAACCCACCTCCTCTCTCACCTCGCCTCCTCGCCTACCTCTCCTCCTCACTCCACCCTTGATCGCATGACCTCCCCATTGACCAAACAGCGTTAAGCACCTCATTCATCCTCTTCCATTCATCAACCAATCAGTGTTGAGCTTCGCGGCCACGCTTTTATCCAGGCTTCACTTTTGGGCTTCACAAAATGCCGAACACCTAGCCAAAAAACGTTCCACTTAAAAAAAAAAGCGTAAATTAATTTGATTGAGAACATGAGGTTGCCTGGATCACAAAATAACTGAGAAAAACGAGATTCCTTTTTGAGCCGACGTCCACCTAAGCCTAAAAAACACAAAAAAACACACATTATTTTGTGAACACTTGTGGGATTAATATCACCGAAAAAAAAATTTGGCAGCAAAAAAAGAGATTATTGTTTTTTTTCTTGCTGACAAGTTTGTTTTCCTGAAATAGATGCTGCAGGAGCGCCCCTATTGTCCTTTTTTGTTTCGACGACATTAGGCTTAGGTGAACGTTGGCTCACAAAGAAATTTCGTTTTTCCTCAATTATATTTTGATCCAGGTAACGTCATGTTCTCAAAATCTCGCGTTCTATCCCCAATAACATCAGATTCTCACGGAGTTTGAGCTTTCTGCGATGCATAGTTTACTTACCCTGGCCAAAAAATATGGCTCACTTTTCTTATAAACTTTCTGCAAATCCCGAAACAAAAAGAAGAAAGAAAAAAAAAGAAGAAGAGAAGAGAAGTTGAGAGAGCTTACAATGTTAGGCAAGTGTTTGGAGGCCCTCACAATTTCGAAGTGACGTCACGTTGCTATGCGGAGGGCAAGTTTGTCTACTTCTTGCACAGGGTTGGCGATGATGTCAGAACGCCGAGCTCTGATTGGCCGATTGAAAAAAAAAAAAGAAAGACGTTTACAATTCTTTGTAATGCCGAATTAGAGCGCAGCTCTTGAGGAGGAGGAGGGGAAGGTACGGAGGGGAGGGTATGCCCCTCCTCCCCCCTCCCATCCTCCTCTTCTGCTCCCCTCCCATTTAGCGAAAAATGTTCACTAAATTTCCCGCTAAATTTAGAGGCGGATATTTTCCGCTAACTTTAACGGAAAAATTTTTTCTGTATATTTAGCGGTAAATTTTCCGCTAAATTGAGCGGGGAAATTTACCCATAATACAACGCGTGCGGTTCCGCCGACGGCGATTGCGACGCTGCTCGCTGGGAACGGGCGCCTAAAGCGCCGTTCACACACGCAGTCGCATTCCACAGATGACAAGGAAAAGTTTGACTCGTTGACGTGGAAGGATCGCAGAGCTCGCTTCGGAGTCGGGATCCACGGGAAGAAGGAACACGTGTCCCGCAAACGCACGCCTGCACATGCCCCGGGAAGCAGACGAGCCGACACACCGACAAGCTTGCGGGGAGAAAACATAGTTCGCTGGTTTTGGAACGATAATTGCGGACTATGTTTCCCGCACCACAATCAGTTTACGTTTTTCTCAAACTCTAATTTACAACAAGCTTAAAAAGTGTCGCAATAATAACGTTCGCATTCACCGCGAGATGCAGCATTTCCACTGGTCAAGTTTTAGCGATGGGCAGGGAATGGGGGATTGTCTTCAAGAGAAAATAGTCCCGATATATTTCTACTGCCATCTGCTTAATAAGCGGTTTTGTAATCTAAAACTTTGTATACATATTAACTTGCACATACTACGCAATATAACAACATAAACAGACGATCACAGAAAGCTCCGGAGGGCCCCTTTAAAACCGGTCTGGTCTCTCTCGATCTTACTCGGTTGCATATGTATGAACGGCGCTTAAAGGCCCGTTCGCACTCTTGCAACCGAGTGAGACCGAGAGACCAGACCGGTTTTAAGCCTCTTGCGACGTCTTAGGACCGGATGCGCTGCTGCGGAGCTGGTTCTAAGACGTCGTAAGAGGCTTAAAAACCGGTCTGGTCTCTCTCGGTCGTACTCGGTTGCAAGATGTGTGAACGGGCCTTAAGAGCTGCTTTCTAAAATAGCGGGTAGTCCTCAAGGCATCTAGCACTGAGGTCTACCCCCTATCCTTTCTATCAAAGCCAACCAGAGCTTGGCGTCGTTCTGACGTCACCGCATCTTGTGCGCAAAAAGCAGACGACTTGCTCTCCGCATAGTCACCGACAGCTTAAGAAAAAAAAAAAAACACTGGGCGTGGCTTATTATGTTAATTGCCGATTCTTGCTGTGTTACTGGTCCTTTGGTGTTCCGATCGACTGATGCCGCGCTTTCCTAATGAGCTATAGACTAGCAGAAAAATAGTGCGAGTAAACGAACCTTAGTTACATTGTTCGAGCACTTTCTAATCGGTTAATGAGATGACGTATACCATATCTGAAATAATCTAGCGACAGTAGCCCAGCTTAAAAGAACCGTGTCGGAATTACTAGTTAAAGTAACGTATTTTACTGCGAAGGAAAGCTATATAATGATTGAGAATAAGGATGGGTCACGGTTCAAAACGAAGCAATCAACTAAAAACTTAATTTCTCAACAAAAAAAAAACGGTAGCGACAAGGTGTACAACGTTCGATAAAAAATTGAAGGGCACGTGACTGGGTTTATTTTGTGTATAAGATCATAAAAGACAAAAAAAAAGTGATATATATCACGGAAAGTTCTGTCGAACAACATGCGTGCGGGTTGCAACAACACGCAAGCGAGTGCCTTCCATTGCGCCGTGCGATAGCATATACATTTCCTTTTAATACCACCCTCCCCCGAGCACGTGAGGGCTCACAATATATTCACACTCTCCGAACGTCAGAGTTCTTGAAACAAACTCGACGGGGGAAAAAAATTTCGTCATCGCGGCGCCTCCCGAAAGAGCGGCATGCACTTGCGACGCAAAGCTTGTTTGACGTCTGGACAGCGACAGTAAACATCCACACACAAACATTTATAAAACAAACACAAAAGAAAAAAAAGAATCGAAATGTCACGGAGTCGACGCAAAAGAAGAGGGACAACAAAAGGACGAGCTAACAACGTTGGCGGCACTTCGATCCGAACCTTTCCTATATAGCCAATACAAAACAGTGTGTCTTCAGTCTTCAGCGGGCGGCATCTTTGACAATGGCGCGCTACTCGAATAAAACAGACGCAAGACACGCCAACGAGTCCAGCGGTGCCGATTCAGAGAGAGAGAGAGAGAGAGAGAAAGAGAAAACGAGCCGCCCGCAACTCCGCAATACGTATAGTGTCCCCAAAGTCGGAACGCCGAGAATATGTGTAATCAATCAACCCCACGTGCAATAGCGCATATGAATAAGGCCGCAGGATGCCTCTCGCATCTTGCGCAAAAAAAAAGCCGCGAAGGACCGTGCGCTCCGTTTTGCCTGACGACGAACCGCAGGGGACCCTACGAACCATCAGGGCCAATCCAAAGCCGCGTGAGTGTCACGTGACCTTGGGGAGACGCGTAGGGAAGCGCGGAACGCGTAATCACTTGATCCATTCAGCGTCCACCACTGTCCATCGTAAGGTAAAACAGAGTATAGCTGGGATGATTCGTAGCTTCGGCTGCGGTCCATCCTAATATAGCATTTCTTCCCATGGATGCCACTGTGCGGTCAGCCGCTGGACGCCCTGCCACCACCACATCGTTTGTTTGTTGGCGCCATTTTTTGTTTGCTTTGTTGTCGTCGTTTGCGATTCTTGGTTCGGTCGGCCCGTTAAGCGCTGCTCTCGCTTGCATGGCCGCCGCCTGTTCGTTTCGTCGCCAACAGGCGTGCACTTGGCGTGTGTTGGTGAGTGCTCCCCTGACTGCATTGTTCTGTCGCGGCGGACTGACGCTGCGCTTGTCTCCGGGGGGGTTGAACAAAAGCCGCGGGTATACGATGTCCGATGGCGGTGTGTTCTGGCCGGAGAATGTGTGCATGCGTCTTGAATGATGGACGGCTCCGATGCATGGCAAAGCAAGGCGGCGAGCCGGCGATCTTCTGCTGCAGCGTGCCTGCCGGACACGTCGGATAAATGCCACAGGGTCGGTATCTCAGGGGACTGACCGCACCGGCTCAGTAGGGTGAAAAACGACAGAGAGGATGGGAGAGAGAGAAAGACGAATAAGTTATTTATGGACAAGGAAGCAATGGTTTTAATATTGTGAGAACATGTTTTGTACATGTCTGTGTGTGTGTGAGTCTAGCATTTAGACTTGTTAAGGGGAAAAGGGGGGGGAATGATGCGTGTTAAAGACACCAAGTTAGCCGTAATATACGGCTAACCGGGAGCCTGTTTAGAGGCTGTTTTTCTTTTACAGTGATAGCTGTTATTGGGACATTTCTGCGGTTTCGCGCCGTCGACCGCGCTCCATATCGACGCGGGCCATTTTCGGCATAACGCCAAAACATTCCACGGGCCGCTGAGAACAAGATAACATGCAAGCAAGATAACATGCATGGTCACGCATGGTCATTCATGGTAGCAAGATAACATGCATGGTCAGTAAAACAGTCCCCGGTGGGCAATCTGGCAGTGCACTGCGATAGGTGCCCATGTGACCCAGAATTAGCACAAACAACAATCCTCGGGAGATACGCAGACAAAACTGCTTTCGAATTTTCCGATGCATTCTTTATCAGAAAGCAAGGGGAAAGCAAGTGCCCAAGTACCCAGTCAAGGCACATAACAGATACAGAGCTTTATTTTCCAAACGAATTCCCAGAAAGATGGTATTAATAGTGCGCGTTTGTTTCAATAAACCTTAATTTAAGAGTGCACTTCGTCTTGCCTACTTCCTTGTCCCTGTTTATTCGGCGCTTTTTGTTTAGCCCGGGTGACTATTTGTACGAAGTGACGTACGAAAACACGCTCCTTTCTTACGCAGACAGCTGAAATGCTCTCTACTAATACACCTTCGATGGTTCCAAAATGCTAGGGAATTTTCGTCCGGTGTGTTACTCGGCTTAATACGAGAAGGCTACGCGGACTCCACGGTGCGCGCTCGTACCTTTACCGTTCATTCAGTCCATCTGCTCCGAAACGACACCTTAGCGGCTCTGACGTCCCACCTCAGCTGTCGCTGTGTTTCACCTTACGGGTTGCGTAAATGTTAACTTTTTTTTTATTTCCTCTTTATACAAACGATGCTGGTGGTGTCGAATGTTTTGCCTAGAATATGTTTAAGGGCTGGATTAGATGCGAAAAGCGTGGCGCTCGAGCGTAACGAAAACCGTTACACGCAAGCACAAGACAACATAAAGCACACATAGGCCTGAGCAGGTAACGCATAAAAACAAAGAAACAATCTAAAAGGCATACTTATTGACAATTAATAGGGCTGGGCGACAATTAAATTTTTAACCCAATTAACCGCTAACCTTTAATTGATTAATTAATTGATTAATTGGTTCCCTTCAGTCCCATGACTAATTTGTTTTTAAGTCGAAATTACATTGTTTGTTTTTGCTGAATATGTGATAAACTGCGCAATGTACAATTTTTGAATTTTAAATCAATCTTTATGTTGAGAACAATCAAAAGGCAGCCACACCCACAAGGTATTGCTTCAGCCGCAGAAGAAAAGAGGTTCATTTATATTCTCCGGCAACGGCGAACTCCCTTTTCACACGTTTCTGCTGCGCTGAATGGACACTCGGACGACGTTGAAGTGTGGGGACACGTATAACCTCCTCTACTTGTTTGGAGTTACAAATCTCGCCCGTACAGGTTACTTTAGGACAAAGTTTCACGCAAAAATTTATTCATACAGGTGTACTCGTCCACGTCTGAATAGTGAAAGTGTTGTATTTTTAGGTTGTTATTTTTGGGGTTAGTGAAAGATTTAATTGCCTCATTGGTTAAAAGAATTAATCGCGGTTAAAGTATTAATAGATTAATCGGTAGGTTAACCGATGAATAGGCTATAGTGGAAATCGTGATTTGAACCGTAGCTAAACAACTGCAAAGTTTGTACAATCAAAGAATGTGTTCATGATTGACTGTTTTTCCCCTGTTTTGATTTCATTTTTGTTTCTCTTGCTGCCGTCTGTTTTTTTTTTTTGCCATTGTAAAGGGCCGGAGGCTTGTCGAGCTGTACCTTTCAGCTTTTTTCTCCTCGTTCTGATGAGAAATAAACTACCTAATATCATTATTCTGATCATTATTAAGTGCCCAACCTCAATGATTAAGTATAACTAACCGTAATTAGCAAGATTTACCCAGTGCGAATCGAGTACCGAACCCCGGACCTTGCGATCTGCTAGCCGGACGTCTTTGCTTGGCGCCACGAGGACGAGGCCAACGCTAGACTAAATACGACTCGGAGGCTGCTCTAGCAGGCGACCGACGGCGCGAGCGCACTGGCTCCAGTCCTGAATAATGTTTAGACTTGTATAAATCATCCTGGTATATCAGGGTAGCACATGAGTGTGTCGTGCGTGCAACCCATCCGAAAACCCAAAGCTCTCCGTCACCAAGCGTAACAAATCTTAACGAACGTATAATGCAAACGCGACATATTCTGTTCATTCCGGGCTGACCAGAATAATCTAGCCATGTTTACAATTTTTCTTAATATTAGAAAATACATGTAATCCGCTGCACCAGGATTGAAAAGTAAAAAAAAAAACACGGTTTAGACATTCGCAGCTTTTGGGTTTCTCAGGTAGAGGTTACTCGTGAACGTTTACACCTCGCGAACCACTAAGAACCCCTTTCGTTCTTCCGAATATGGTATCAAGAAAAACCGACGCACCAACAGATAACTAGGCTGAATGCCAGCCTGATTATGAAGGAACGTAAGCGGACAAGACAGGACTGGACGGTCTAATTCACCTTTGTATCTCCCAAGTATATATTCTGCACTTTACTTTCCATACCGATACCGTGAATTGGTCGCGTGTGGTCATGTCATCAAATAAATCGGATATCTTTCTAAACAATAATACCTATTAGCATAGCTGCCAGTATGTTCACCTCGGGGAAAAGAAGACTGGACGGATGAAGCATCACATACCGGCGTGCGGTAGTGTATCACTATACTACGTGGTGCTCATCAAAGGCCTCAGGAGTCGCACTGTACCGGTTAAACTTCTCACATATACAGCGAACACATTAGACGCCACACGTAGCAGAGCGCTTTGGATAGTCTACAGTTCACACAGAACTAATAAAAACACTGAAATGGACGAGGTACAGACACTTAGAGTTCTTTCAACGAGCAACGACATTTATATGATGCCATCACACTGCGAAAACCACTCTGGTCACACACAGAGAGATTGAGGTAAGACGAAAATACTAGAAAAATATACTAGAAAAAGATAAAAATAAAGATAGCTGAATTTAACTTTCTGAAAAGGAAGAAGAAAATTGGAGGAGACATTTTCAATGATAACTCTGTCGCTGTGAGTGTCTGTCCCTGGTCCATTTCAATGTTTTTATTCTTTCTTTCTGAACTGCATCAGACGCCCGTTGGGGCTAGCTAACGTCCTGCTCGGCAATGCATGCATGAGTGAGCCTGTTATCTTTTGCAATTTGATCCGAGTTGATTGAGTTACAAATGGACGGCTTGTAAATAACTGCTGCGATCAGCTCGAAAGGATAAGTCATTGAAAGAATCGGCCAACTCGCACCTTCAGCGTCATATCAGAACGACTAAATGATATCCTTTCAAAATAATCTCGTTTGTTATTTGTTGTTTTATATTTAAAAAGAAAGTTTGTTTCAGCGCGAGGGATAGTGGTGAAATTCAACCAAAATATGACTTAATATTTTTTTCGCTAGGGACACTTATATTATTAAAAAGCTACGTGCCTAGGCATGGAAGTTCTCCGTTGCAAGTGACTGGATTACCTGTAATCCCGTAATTTTTTGTAATCCAGTGATTAATTTATTCATTTTTCGCAAATATAATTTCTAAAGTAATTCCATTCGTTTCTGAGTAACGAATTACTCATAATTGATTGTTACATTTCTACCATTCGGCGAAAGGAAAAGACATGGTGGAAAAAGGGCGATGCAATTATATCTGCGCTTCTAACCCAGTCAATCAAGATGCGGGTTCGCAGCGAAGGGTGCGCTAGCCAGGAGAGAAAAGGAATGATCGGAAAACGCGACAGCGCAGTGTTCCTAGCACAGAAGTCCGAGGACAGCTAGGCACTTCTTATGAGTTGTGAATGCGAAAGCATGAATGTCGTTTTTCCGCTTCCTTAGTTCGTCTGCGGCCTACCGGCGTAAACGGCCATGTTTGGCTACTGCCGAGGTAGCGGCCGACGGCAGAGCGCGCGCTCTCGTGAAGTAGCCGCGCCGCGCTGAGCTCGGCCGTGCAGCCTCTCCGGAGTTTGAACGAGCGGGCTGCGTGGCCAGGCCCGCGCCTCTTTCCGGCGGCCGGGCCGCTGCGTGCGTTGCGCCGCCATGGAGAGGGCTTCTCTGGTGGCGTTTTGTAAACTACGCCGCGCGAGAGCAAATGGGAGCCTCGTTCCTTGGTGACGCGCGCCAGCCAATGGAGCCTATATATATATATCCATCAGATCGCGGCTTCACTTCGCTCTATTGGGACAGGGTAGTTTAGGTGCCGTTTGGCGCGGCTTCAAAGGTGACGACGTCGGTTCGCTCCATGGGACAGTTAATGCTTTCGCAATAATAAAGCGTTTGTGTGTGTGTGGGCGGGGGGTGGAGGGGGGACTCCAAGTGCACCCTCCCGCGGCTCGGGAGAAGGAAGACACAGAAGCCGTGCTTTGACGCTAAGACACAGTTTGGTGTTTTATTGCCCAGCGCCTGCGACCAGTTCCGGACAGCCCAATGAGCGGACCATGAACTTGGGTGCATGTTTCAAGAACAGAACGGACGTATGCCAGGAACCGTTAACCAAACCGGGGGACCAAAGCGCGTGTGCGTGTGTATCTGAGCGCGTGCGTGTAGGCCAGTTGTGAGGAGGAAGGGACGGACTCAGAGAAGGTTCTTCGGATTTATGCGGTGACCAAGCCATGACACCGTCACCTCGAAGCGCCCTCATTTTATTTTATTTTCTTGGAGGAAGAAGCGCCAAGGATGTAACGAGAACGGACCAAACCAACCAAATGCGGCGGGCCCGACCGAGAAGAACGGTTTGAGAATGGTTCTTTTTACTTTGAGAAGGTCGAAACGAGAACTGGCTCGAATGATAACCACTCCCTCCCCTGTTTGACTTTTTGCTTTTGTTGCTGATTGTTCATTGATGTTTCCGCCTAAGCGCGCCCAACCCGCAAACACACAAATACCAGCGTGGGGCCTGGCCCCTGTTCACGCCTGAGCAGTGATTTCCCTACCCACCCCCTATGGCAGTGGCGTAGCTCGAAATCTTTTTTCGTGGTTGTTTTTTTTGTGGTGGGGTTCGACGTAAAGAGAGACAAAACAAGTGCGTACGAACAAAACCTTACGGAAAAAGCTTAACCTCACATTCTCACTGTAATCTTCACTTAGCAAAAAAAAAAGCCTTCAAAAGATAAGCTGTCATACTTTCATTGGCTAAGCGAACACATTAACGCACGAGTGCTCAAAGAAAACACACACAATAAATAAGAGATATATTCAAAGGTTTTGCTACTGACAACAAGTGTGAGCGACTGGATATATAGCTTCGGACAATGCAGCTTCTGCCGCCGAGGCGCGTGCTGACAAAGGAGGTTTTGATTACAGCGTTCACTTCATTGGAAGACTAATCATATATCAAATATGCGCGTGTTTGCCATGAAACGAAAACCAGCGGAAAACCAATTCACAGAGTGGCATTTGACACTCCGAGACCCGACAGTAAGTACCGGGCCATCCGGCAGGCATATACAAGTTACTGAAAAAAAAAATTAAGTTACTGAGTGTTGGCCTCAAATGTAATTTGGGTAGAGTAGAGATTACTGAAATGGAATGTAATTGAGTAAATTACTAACTACCCGTATCAAAGGAGCGAATAACTTTTGAAGTTACTTTTATATTTTTTATATTAACAAGAAAGTACAGAGCGCGACACTGTTAGCGCGAACAAGCGATCGCCGGACTACGAATGCAGAAAGCTATACCGACATTTTGGGGAAAGGAGGAGGAGGAGTAAACTTTTATTGATTGGAAGAGACTTGATGTAGTGAATAAGCAACGGTTGACATGGACACTCGTGTTGAGATAGGAGAGAACGACTGTAAACATGGGAGAGACGTTGACTTGTGCTAATTACTGAATATGATACTTGTTAACTGCATACTCAAATCAGCTGTGACTTTCGTCAATAATATTTCAATTCGGTGAACAAAAAAAAAAGAAAGAAGTCATTCGGTTGGACAGAAACCTTCATCAAGCAGCAGTATTCGAAACGTTTTCAAAAAGCAAATAATGCATTTCATTCTCACTACTATCATACCCTTTAAATTAGCAAAACAATAGCCCTTTAGCACACATGTTAGCAGCCAGCGCGAGCATGTGGAAGCAGTGTTTTGCAGTTCGCCGATGCTGAGCTAGGATTATTTCGAGTGGTGTGACATGGCCTCCACCAGCATGAGTAAGGGTAGTGCCCAAACGTATTCATCGTATGTTCGCATGATGGAAATATGTCTCGGCCGATCAGCGCAGGACACATTTATCTCAAACACCGGTTTAAGTAATTCATTATTTAATAGATCCGACCTCTTAACGTTTTTAACCTAAACATGTCTGACAAATTATATTCATTGCATTTGATCCACGTTTTCTTTTAGATGAGGCAATGAATCCCGTCCCGAAAACATGCAGTAAACATTGAATGTCTTTTGTGAATTTGTTTGGAGTAACGCATAAAGAATGGAGTAAAGTAACGAAGTAATTAATCGATTACTTTTTACGGCAAGTAATATGTAACAGTAATCGGTTGCATTTCAAGTCAAGTAATTGCATTTCTAATTAATTACTTTCTTCGAGTAACGGATAGAAGTCTGCATGCCTATTAGCCCTCCCCTTATACTCCGGAAACGTTGACGCAGAGAAAATGTCTTCAGAGTGTGAAGGAAGTGAGGACTCAACGTCGTCTATTCAAAGAGGTGTGCCTGTCACTCTTTGTTGTGACGTGTTGAAGGCTCCAAAGTGTTGTTTCTCGTTTCAATCATGGTGGACGCTGCCACGCGTATACAACAAACACTCGTGCCGGAATAGGATTTCACTTGGAGTCATCTGTGAAGGACACCAAGAGGCCGCGTAAAAGTCACCCGCTTGTTTCTGAGAAAGAAAACGGCTCCAATGAATGGCGTGTGCCTGAAAATGTACCTGGAAAAAATGCACCTGCTTAGTAGCTTGCTTTCGCGTCATTGTCGGGATGTTAAATTGCGACGTTGATGTTCGCGGCAAGATGCACGTCAGGCAAAAGGAAAGCCAACTAGATGGGTGATATTTAGACAGCGGTAGGTCAGTCTGCCCTTATATGGAGACACTGGTTCACTTCGCGCCTTAGCTGAAGAGTTTTACCAGCGTAATACGACTACTACCGTTCGGTGTTTAACGTGAAACAAGCGGTAGATTTATGGATATTTCATTTAAAAATAAAAAGATACGCCGGTGTTCCTTTTCCGCCGGTAACTCCGTAGAGAAGGGTAAAAGGGACTGCGGAAATTTAGAATAAAATACACAGACACGCACACACGCACGCGCACAAACACGTATGTGTGTCTGAACATACGTACACATACACATGCACAATCCCACACACGTGCGCAGGCAAACTTAATCACGAAGTTTTGAAAGACAATACGTTGATGCCGCCAACTGTCATGGGCCCACGATTTTCGTCACATTGAATGGTCGTGCATACCACCGTTAGAGACTTATTTTCAGGCGTTTTTGCTGAGTTGTGTAGTGCATGCGCACAAGGTTATGCTTGCACTAGCATATACTGAAGCTTAGACAGTTGCTCCGGCCGACAAGAGAATTGTTGCTGATGATGTAGGCCCGTTTAAGTCGTAGGCTACGGGAAAAAGGAGGGGGGAAGGAGGAGGGGGAGGGCAAAATAAATTTGTCGCGCAAATAAAAGTTATAAAATAACTTGCGAAAGAGGCCGAGCCGTGGAGCTATACTACGGCATGCTAGTAATGGCAGGTCAAGGTTAGATTTCACCGCATATTTCTGTGATAGTTATTCAGTATGAAACGAACAGAATTATTTTCTTACGATCTTTTAGACAGTGTGTTACCTTTTCATGGCTAGAATACCAAACTGAAGCGGCATGTTCGAGATTTTAGCGAGTTTGAACCTTGTGTAATAGTAGCTTCAGAGATGAAGGTATTGATGATGCCTTCAAACGAGCGGTTTGTGCCTCCATTCGTTGTCAGGTCTGCATCGGCATCCATGTTCAGTTTCGTCCAAGCATAATATATGAAGTAAATTCACAACGACGTTATACTTAGACAAAGTTGTCTATTTCGTCAGCACTTAACCTTATGAGAAAATGAATATAGGTTCTGTTTTTATTTTTTTTTTTTTGCTAAAGTTTGGTGTGAATGCTGTCTGGCACACTTTTAATACAATTTTGTCACAAACAAAGGCGCCGCTGTAGAATAACCTTATGTTTATGTTTATGTCACCTTCTAAAAACTTTGTTTAATCTTATAGTTGTTATCTTGACCCCTGAGTGTAGTAGTTTTCTTTTCTACCCATACTGTCAATTGTATGTACTATATGCCTTGTTGATTTCTCTTTCAGATGCCTTTGTTCATGTCAAGAGATGTCACATGTATTAAAAAAAAGAACTGAATGTAACCACTCCTGCCCTGGCTGCCAGAAGACAGCTGGCAGTATTGAATAAATAAAAAAAATTTATTGAAGCGGGGTTTTCTTATTGGGCGTAAAAATGCGCTGGTTTCTCAGTGGAGTTCTCGGTACACCTTCCAATTTTGTGCTCACGCCAGCTTTCTCACGTTGAAACATATGTTTTGTTCCAAAATAGCTATTTGCTCAAGAAACTGTGTGGACAGATTAATAACACACTGCTCGACACTTATTATAGCAAAACAATAGGAGAGACGCCCCAGGAATACGACATTAATTTTATAGGCAAAACGTGTGAGTTTGTCCTCCTGTCGTCCGCTCGTCTCCGGTTTAAAACCCTGCGTAATTTCAAGAACCTTTGATTATGCACGAATTGCATTTTTTTATTAAAAAAGCAAAAAAAGCATTACTGTCGTTTATAAATACTAGCTTGTTAATGCTTTCATTAAGTAACGTGCGTTAAATGTACCTACCTAATTGTTGGTGCATTGTGCGTTATTGTGTATTATAGCCCCATATGTTGAGATTTCGCGGGAATAAGTTCTCATGAAACACGTATCCCTGCCAGAAATATTGACACCACTCTGAAATTTTTTTTTTTAGTCTTAAGCACTTTTTTGTATTGCTTGAGACGTCATTCTAAGCAAGCATTATTCTTGTATTTCATCACGCTATTGTAAGCCGTGAAAAAATATTCTTACATAATAAATGTCTATCCCATCTCCACTGATGTTTATAGCTGGTCCTTTAGTTAACTAACGACACATATTTTAACAAAAAGTTGGGGCTCCAATCCGCGTTGGGAAGGTGGCTGGACAGCGAAGCTGTGGTATCACCTGCAATGAAAGCAGATGCACTGTACCAAAACTTTTTTATAAATAAAAGGCTAGCGACGTCACTCTCCACGTCGCAAGCTGCAGTCGCCGCGGCAGCTTGCGCAACAGTAATCTTTACTGTGAAACGTATGCGGTTAGCGCTACGTGCTTCACATTGTTATCAGGAGCGCCTTATCATCAATTATGTGGTTCAGATGCTTGTTTTGTGCTTGTTCTTTATTGAAACGAATGGTGTGCTGCATGTTGTATGCGTGATATGCACTTTTCGCTTCAATCGCTGAAGGTCTTTTTTTTCCGTGAGGACGATGACATGAAATAGTTCCAGAAATCCGACCTGTGAGTCATGTACAGCTTCGCCGTAAAAACACGTTGGTATCACTGGTACATGTTTGTGACATTCCCTAACTCCAGCGGTTGTAGACATAGCTAATCGGCCCACTCTGCGTGACGTCACGCCAGAACTGTTAAGGCCTTGTCGCACGTAATCTCGGTAAGGCAGTGCGGGGATTTCGCCATGCTATCCTTTTTGAGCTGTTAGTTTGGGAAAGAAAAAGGTTCTTTTGCCCTGCAGAAAAATGTTCTTGGAAATCAGTTTTAGTGCAAAAGGACAGTTTTTCTAGAGAAATTAGGTTATTTTATTCCGATAAAATTGCCCTGCACGAGACCGATTCAATTACTGCTGCTGTACCCGCTTCATTCGTCTCGTTTTAAACTTAAATTATAAATGTGTCTTATAACAGCAGCTTCCTGTGCAGTTGGAGGGACTGAAAAGTACTCTATTCTCGCACTTTTAGGGCCTTCGCGCTTGCGCGATCATAACGTTACCGAAAATACAACTCTCCATGACCACTCTACATTCTCCAGTAATTTTGTCATTTATTAGTCTTCTGAACTACGAATAATGCGTGTGTCATGGTAACACTATCATATCATTAAACACGTTGCCACCTCTAAGCCGTCGTTATTTGAGAAGCCACGTGCTATAGTAGTCCAAGTTTCTCCGGTACTGACCAAGATTAATATTTCATTCAGCTTGACGGGAATGAATATCCGGAATATTGCATCAGTCAAAATACAGTGCAATTACAATCTGTACCTCCGGGAATCGAAGTATAAGAAATGTCGCGAGACAACTTGTATTAATATTTTAAGCATTTAGAGAAATAAGTGTGATTGCGCAAGCGAGTTGGTTCGGTTTGAGCCGCTCATTTGTTGGCGGAAAAATTTAGCATGGTTTAGTCGACTCACAAAAATAAGAAGAAAACAAATAATGACCAACTCGCCGAAGTGGAACAATGCCGTGCCTTGTTATGTCTTCCTTGTCCCAGTTGACAGAAGCCACACGTCAACAAGAAAAGCCAACCGACCTGTCCACGCAGATACGTGTCTCCCTGCCTGACTGAGTGACTGAGTGACGGCTTGCATAACAACAACAGTTGTGTTCTAAAGTCAGATCGCCGTGTCGCGTTACAGCGGGGTGCCATGCCCCATCGCAGATGCGGCCCGGCTCTTAAATATCAAGCCGCGAGTAAACGGTTTGCCAAGTCCGACGTACGCTGACGGAGTTAATTGCTCCACGAAATCCGTCACGCGGCGGTCACGGTTCCTGGAGGTGTCATGGCTTGCGCTGCCGCGGCTTTGTGCGTCCGTGCGCGTCCTCTTGATGGCGTCTCTTGTTCGCGGGCCTCCTGTGCTTACTCGTCCCTGTCCACAACAAGGGAACAGCCCTTTTGTCTCGCTCAAAGGAAAAAGAAAACACTACAGCCACCTTGACGTCGATGATTTCAGCTTGGAACCGGCCGTTTGCGCTGTTCGATGAACAGCTGTCACTGTATTTCTTTGACAAAGGCAGGCACCAAAGGCTGTGTCGCTCGTGTGGCTTGCCTGAAATGATATATAGTCTTTAGTGGTATTGTCGATTTCCGAAGCCTGGTTTGCTTTGTTCGTTTGATCACGCGTTATTTGCATCGTAATTTTTTTTCTATACAGATGCATTACTTTGATGTTTTTGTCAGGCGACTATTGTCGCTCACTAACCGGTGCTTGTTGACCAGCAAACTCGGCATTCATTTCAAGCTGCGTGTAAACTCCGCTTCACTTTAAGTGGGAACGTAACAGAAGTTATAAGAGCGAACTCCGGGCTTTTAGCGTCCCTGGCAAGCTCGCGCGCTAGCGCAGTGCAAATGTCGTTCGGGTAAACATGAGCATGCATGCGGAATCGACTTCGTCCGCACAATTTAGAGCTCCTCCGCGTTGCATCCTCGATATGAAAGGCCTTTTTTGTGCGCAAGAATGAATGAAACACTATGGAAAGACACTAATTTTCCTCAAAACTACCTTCCTCTCACATTATAACCTTATTTCCTTTCTGTCGTGTGCTCATCTAATACGCTCCTTTCTTTTGTAGCCTTTGTGTTCCCAGTTTTATCTGTAGAGTAAACATGAATGAGTTCTGGTACCCTATAAACAAAAGTGGTTCCCGCCGCGCAACGTTTTGTGCACCACAAGACACTCAGGTGGTATAGGGATGGTACCGTTATTAAAACCAATTAGCATAATATCAGTCACGAAACTATACGATTACCATCTACTTTTGTGTTGTAAAATGTAAATTAGAATAAGTACCTTTAAATATTAACTTGTCCTTATTAGCCAGAAAGTCCAAGTTATATATTGTAACGAGATTTGTTAAATTCCCGCAGTCGAAACATCTGTTCAACTCCATTGCTAAACCACAATCTCAACAGACCCTTTTCAAAATTCAGTCTGGCAACTTGATCACCATCCTCAACTCAGTGTATGGCATCTGTGCCAGACTAATGGCGGCCTTCTCGAAGACGATGAAAAAAATGTTGGATACTTCCAAGCTGCGTGATAAATTAGGCCTGTACGTTCGAGACGTCGGTAGAACGCACGAATTAGATACAACGGATGCGAAAGCGTTTATATCAGAGTGCGGTCCAACATGACACAGGTTTGGCTATAGGGCCTTTTGATGGAGGAAATTTAATCAAGAGGCGTGTGGGTCGCAGCTTTGTCCTGGGGTTCTAATCTGGACAATTGGCGAAAAAGCCGGTGAGAAATCTGGCGGACCTGATTGGCCGGCAACGCGCTTGACCGTGACGCCGACCAATCACGGCGGTCCAATCCCTACCCGACTTTTTCGCCACGTGTCCAGATTATAGGCCCTGGTCAGTTCATGTGCCCTAACTATTGAAATCAAAATAACTCAGGAAGGAAAAATCGCAGGTGATTGAAGAACTAATTCTCATCTCCCATTAACGTGCGAAAGTGACGGTGCCCGATAGTTTTATTCATTTATTTAGTTGTTTATTTATTTATTTATTTATTTCAGGTTACCTCGCAGCGCCAGGTGCATTATTGCAGGGAAGGAGGGCTTTTGTTTCTTAGGATTTCGTGGTATCGTCATGATCCCTTGCGCTTGATGACCGACAGGGGTGTCGATCGCAGCGTAGCGTTCCATGAACATCGCTTCATCACCACCACTGGTGCGTGTTAAGTTACCGATCTCGCTGGTCGAATAGAAACTGCCTCGGGCTTGGTCGCCGGCAGCTATCTGGTTCAGATTTTCGCATTTCACTCACAGAAACAATACGAGAAGAAGGAACGGGCAAGAGAGTCGTTCACATAGCAGTTCTGCACCCGTGCCCATGACCTCCATTAGTTTGTCAAAAGGAAACGGCTTTTTAGCCACCAGATGGCACTAAATTTTAAAAAGGGTTATACTTTAATCGAAGTAAATTATTTAGGAGTAGTATTTGAGAGCATTAGTAGTGCGTATAGAACCAAACGCAAGCGCTGCGCGTTGGCGTTAGCGTTGCGCGCTCCACGCTGCACATGCACGTCGTCGCCGTGAGCCAATCTAAGACCGCAGTTTTGGGCTCCGCGCAAGCGTACTGTGAAACACTCAACACTAACGTAAACGCACAGGGCTTGCGTTTTCTCGTATACGCAATACTAAAACTCAATATTAACATTAAAATGTTTTATTACTTATTCAAATCGTACATTTTTGTCAGGTTGATTTGTTTTTCTTTTTTGTCCTTTGTGTGACCTTGTTCTCTGCTGCCAAGAGCATGATCCTCGTGAGCCAGCATGATTTGCTAATGAATTTATTGCTTGTATGCACAATAAACAAATTTAACTCATTCCAGAAATTTTCATCGACAACACACGCGCTGTGCGGAGTGAAGACACGCAGGGGGGATCGGTGGCCGATTGGGCTAGCGCAGACCAGCTCGGAGCACGTGGAATGCAAGCTCGCGTTGCAGAACCCAGGGATCCTGGGTTCAATCCCCACCCTGCCCGTTTCGATCTGGATGAGCATCGTACCGGCGTGCGGTCGTGTATCACTACTGCGTGGTGCACGTTAAAGACCCCAGGCTAGCGGCTGTACTGCACTGGCTAAATTGCTCATCTACAGCGAGTGACTTGTCGCAACTTTGAAAATGACTGAACAACTACACGCTGTATAAATATCCACACAACCCCAATTATTATTGAAGACACGCATGAACGCAGCGACGTCTTCCGCTGGCTTTGCCACAATAACACTTATCGTGCGGCAAAGCAGCCCTCTTGGCCGGCTCATATGCTTTAATATTTCCGAAGAAACTCTTAGCTTCCCGTAGATACATACCTTTTCCTCATTTTCCTTTGTGCTATAATGTTTCTAATCACTTTTTTTACTTGATTCTGTTTTATTCGATTTCAGGTGTTATAGTCTCAATTATTTTGTTGATTTCCATTGCCCCGTTTTGAGTGTTACTCCATTTTGACGATGATGATCAAAGTTAGGGCTTAATATAGGAAGATGGGATTTTCTTCCATTTGATATTCTTTAAAACACCGGGTGTTGTTTTGTAGTTGTTAATTTTTCAGCCATACCAATCAAAGGAGCCGAACGAAAAAAAGAAAAGGCTACAAAATGGACGCAAATGCAAGTACGGGAGCGATGCTGCGTGCAGTGACTCGCTTTTCACTCACATACCGTCAGCTTAATTTTTACTCGGGTCGGTTACGATATAAAAAGACGTTCTATCGCCACGAATTAGTGTAACCGCAACTACGTGAACTTCCTAATGCACGTTATGAAGCCAAGCTTAACGACAAACGCTATGTACGTCGTTCTATTGTTTTTACTTAAACGACGAGTTTTAGTTTGTTTTTTTTGCTTTTTACATGTTTTTGTAGTAGTCATGTGGACAGTTAGGGATTAACATTCTGACTTTATATGTTGACATTAGTGTGCGGCAATGCATATCTTGAAACTTGAGCAGTTATTTTAGCTTAGTCGATGCTGAGGGAATACATTGTGGCTTACACACAACAAATATTAAACCACTATATCTCATTTTCACATTATACAAACACAGCAAGAACTTGCGATTTCCCCAATCTGAAACAATAACAAAAAATGCGTTTTTTCCCATTTAAAATGGCGAATAGTACAAAAACCACATTTCAAACTGCAAACGCACATTATATTTATATATGTGTGAGCAGCTTCAAAAGCCGCACTGCCGAATTTTTCCCCTACCGCAAACAATCTATCACTGCATTTGCGATTGCTTAGACATACCTAAAACAAATCTGGCTAGGCTTTGTATATTTAAAACACCACAGTATTACTCTCAAAAATAGGAGGAAGCAATCCGGTCCGGCATCATAAACGCGCATTTGTGAACAAAATAAAATACTCGGAAAATAAAGCAACGTTTGGAGATCCATGCGACATTCAGTAAAGCCTCCACTCACCCACGCGCTTGGGCGCAATAAAACCATTATCGAAGTTCACGCAATACCAATCGTCAGGCTAGTGACAGGCCAAAACAACCTCCCGCACAGGAAACAGCGTGCAAGCATCTCCTTGATGGCTAAACTAAACTCACGGATCGATCCGAAAAAGGAAAAAAAAACACAAACACAGCAACAACAAGCACGAAATAAAAACACAGCGAAGGGGACAAAACCCACTTCCGGCACAAAGCGGTCGCCTAAAAGCCGCCATCTTTGTAGACCGTGTCGCGCAGCCGCTTGCGTCATCATCGAAAGCACCAGAAGCGATACTGCAGCGCCCTCTCTTAAACAAAGGAAGAGGGGAAGAAAGGAAACTGCTGACACACGAACTAACAAACAACACGCCGCTATAGAGACGCCCACAAAAGCGCACAATGGATCCAGATCCCCCTCCCCCTTCTTTTCCTCGAACCAACAACAGTCACAAAACCACTCACAAACGCTCTCCTCCTAGCCCCCTTTTCTTCCCTATGTCGGAGCCGACTTCCGAATTCTGTCAGAACCAAACCGTGATTGCGAGGCCGGAAAGAGACGAAAGAGACGACCTCTCACGCGACCACACACACACACACACACATACACACACACATCGACACGCAAACGCGCACACATACACACATAAACACACCCGCTCACGTAGCGGACGTGCGCATCCGGCTATACGTATATACTGAAATAGGCTGTACAATCTCCGCTAAGCCAAGGGTCCTCCGTCACAAAGAAGGGCGATAAGCTAAAGCTAAAACGGAAAAGCTGAAGAAAGATAATAATACCAGAAACGGCAGTTCAAACCTTTAAATACACATACAAACAATAGGAAATAAATAAAACAGAAAAAAAAAACTAGCCTGAGGGGTGTGCGAAACAAGACATAGCAGTGCCGCGTGGTGGAGAAATATATATATATATAAAAAAGAAATAATAATACAATCGTCGAGCATCAACTGCCTATGTCGTAGACCGCAGATAAGAGTAAAATAAAAGAACGCACAAAACAAAAAAGAAAGAAAAGGAGCGAACAATAGTGACAAAGGTGACATGGGAGGGCGTGATTGTACGCGGATAATACGCGGGGCTATGATACAGCGCGTGGCGCGGCACGTGCCGTTGTCGCGAGACGTCTCCGGCAGGTGACGCTCCGTCCACTGATGGCTGGGATCGAACGGCGACGTTGCAGCAACAGGAAGCGGAGTGGTGTGGCATCACTGTTATCATCATCATCGTTGTCGTCGCCAGTCTATACGGTAAAAAGAAAAAAAAAGAACTACAGGAAAGAAGAAGAAAAAAAGGAAATACGGTTTCTTTTGTATTGCGTCGTATTTTAGTTTGAGTGAGAGTGTTGGTTGGCTCGAACTGGATTGTTTTACACCGTTTCACCTTACGTTGGACCGCTGCGAACGCTACGAACCATTTGAGCCAGTTGAACGCTGTAGAGTGGCACGTGACTTGGCGCTCCGTATGTTGCTGCGCTACTCCGGAAGGTCACCTGGTACTCACGTGGTACCGGTTCAACTCCGATGGCTCTTAGCATCCGCTGCCTGTCCATCGTAAGGTGAAACGGAGTGTAGCTTTGTTCAACATCGATTTTTGGTTGACGTTGTCAAAATACAAAATATCTTACTGAAAAAAAAACGGCGGCTAAGTTTTTAAAGTAATATATATATATATATATATATATATATATATATATATATATATATATATATATATATATATATATATATATATATATATATATATATATATATATATATATATACCGTCACCTATATATATATATATCTTCGACGCCCACCCCGTACATGTATATATATGCAGGGTAGACGGTTGAAGGCAGACCAGGAGGGATTTGCCTGGACGTTTCGACCTGAGACAGGTCTTCGTCAGGAATAGGGTTACAAGAAAAATGTGGTCCTGATTGATACAGTTTAGCCGGACAACCTCCCTCTAAGCTCTCCCTCTAAAAACTGTATAAATAGAACCACGCGTCTGCTTGTGGCCCTATTCCTGAGCGAGGACCTGCCCCGAATCCCGAAACGTCGAATAAAATCAGTCCTGGTTCGTTTCTCACCGTCTACCCCGCATATATATATATATATATATATATATATATATATACTGTAAACCGCTAAATTTTCGCGAGGAACCGAATTTTCGCGAATTTCGCAGACACCGCCCGGGCGTGTCGCGAAAAATACAGGGTGCCGCAAAAAAAATTGCAGGTTTTTTTACCGCAAAAAATAAACTAGGCATCGCCGAATGCTCATTCTCTCGACCAAAGGTAGCGCTTAGAGGTCACAACCGGATGCACAAGCTCTGTGCTCGATCCGATACCGTATTCAAAAGTTATAAGTGATTTTCCTGAAAATTTCAATGGGAAAATGGCGGTTGAAGGAGTTTTCGAATACATAAGGCTCTGTGGCACCACCGACCACAAAAACGGGCAAACATGCAGGCTCGACTTTTACATTGCAATTTCCAGAAAATCACTTATAAACTTTTGGCGTAGGTGTCTGTTCAGACTGAAACTTTGGCATCTGGTTGTGACCTCTAGCGCTACCTTGGACGGGAAATGAGTAATACGCCTAGTTTACTTGTTAATGGCAAAAACCTTGTAATGTTTTTTGTGGCACTCTGTAACGTCCGAAGTGAACAATTCGGGCCATATGTGATACGCTACGGAAGCTACACTCGATTTGCGAAAATTAGAACTCGCGAATAATTTCAGACTTCTCAGTTTCCCTGAATTTGTGACATTCAATTTGGAGCCCGCGTTTATATATATATATATATATATATATATATATATATATATATATATATATATATATATACGTACAGATAAAATAAAAGTGCCCGTGATATACTGTAAACAACTTAATTTTCGCGAAAACCTAAGTTTTCGTGAACTTCGCGAATCGTCTACGATTCGCTGAAAAACTAGGCCCGGCGAACAATTCTGAGAAATGTAAACACGTTAAAGCTGGCCCGAGTTCCACTGCATCGCGAAAATTAGAACCGCGAATTATTCCAAAACTTACGCTTTGACCTCAATCACGAAAACACTGAGTCAGCGAAAACCATGATCGAATTATGACGGCTATCAGACGCGGTTTCTGTTTTCTGCTGATGATCATACCGTGTCTCCTAAAGTGCGCCAACAAAAATAATACATAACCCGCGACGAGACAGTGAAAGCCTGCGAGTCGTTTTTCAAGCCCACGGTTCCCAAATACGACGAACGGTGCAGCTGGTCCGTTCGCGGCAGCGTTGCGTGAAATTGTGCGCGTACTGGCGAACGTAGCAACCGGCTGCGCTAAACGATGATGATGCTTGTGTTTGACCGGTAGCGCCATCTACAATGGCGCACGGCAGACATGGTCATCTCGCCAGCATCCAATCGGCGGCTCGTGTATCGGCGCGACAGAGGCCAGTCAGAGACTGGCCAAAACCTTAGACATTTGCCAGCCGGAATCCTTGCTACGAATCTGCAGGCTGATAAGATAGAGCGGTGTGCGACGTGAACGTACAGCAGCGTATGTTGTCCTCACGTCATCTTGAACTTGAACGATCGCGTTCACGTTGTGTGCGTGGAACCAAATCATTTCGTCTGCTCGCGGTCGCCACGCGCAGTTGCTAGTCTGCCCCACAGCCGCCTGCAAAATTTACCAGCACGCAGCAGTTTACAGCATTCACGATCGCTTGCCATTGTGAGCAATCCTCGAAACGGTTTGGTTCAACCTCAAACGAAGCGAGAGCAATTTCAGTGTGGCAGAATCGCCTCCCGCTGTCTCAAGCCTAACGCTCTGCTTGGTTGGCGGAGTTAGTCGCCAAACCGACCGAATGCTCTTTTTTACCCGAGTCGAACGGTGCTGGCTGCGTTGCGGCAGTGACTACAGCGGCCGGCATGGGAGAAACGAACGAGAAGAGCCTCCTGACGACCCGAACGACTCGCGCGCGCATGCGCAGTGACGTCGCCAATGCGTTCGAGGACGAACCGTTCGTGTGAAAACGACTTGCTAAAACTCCTGAGTGAGGCGTTCAGCAACGTCTCACTCGCTCACGAGATCTCTGGAGCAGAAGGAGCAGGTACCATGTGCCAGCAAGCGTCGTGCCGCGTGCCGCGAAGCGCGTGTGCTTCCAGAACACCTCTGATAGGATACATTTTGTTTCTTGTGTTTTCATAAGACAGATAGGAGACACCAGAAAGTAAAGGTGGAGCGGTGTAGTGGCAGCTTTCGTGCTCTCTGCGCTAACTAAGTAAAACATGTGTCCTTCAGCGACCATAGTTTAGTCATCTCGACACTTGAAACAGGCAAATAACGTCGCGTTTTAATTGGGAACTTTAGAAATTTAACGATAAACTACGAAAAGATGAAACGTTCGTGAGCAGAGTAAAGGAAAGTATAAACATACTGCTTGCTGATGGGTCGAGTAACATCATCGCAAAGTGGGAACAGTCTAAGAACGAAGTTAAGATGTACGCGATTGAAAAATCTTGCGTTCTAAATCGTGGCGAAAAAAAAAAGGGCTGCAATGTCAGCTTGATTTATTGCTAAGCGTAGAAAGCGCGCAGCCCGGAAGCTTGACTAAGGAAATAACTAAAGTCAAGAGCCAACTGGAGCTCATCGATGTAGAAAGATATAAGGGCGCGTGCTGAACGACCGGTTGGCGAGGCTCCGACTAAGCGATCCCTCGGTGATAAAAAGAGATATGGGACACAAAAAAAAAATCAATAAAAGAGATAGCAGTACAAGAACGCGGTGCCTTGTGACAAAAAATAATCGAGCGCGCACTCGTAGAGCATTATTGGGATTTGCAGGGGCATAGGGGGCAAGTAGAAGATTAGCTTGATGATGATTTTTTGTCATTGATGCCCCACCTGGATAACAATATTAAAGCAAATCTTCAAGCACCAATCACTAGCCGAAAAATTGAACGAGAAATTGACGAATTAACTCCAGAGAAATCGCTCGGGCCTGATGGTTTACGCGCCGCCTTTTACGAAGCATTCAAAGGCGAAATGATTGAGGCTCTGCACTGCGTGTTGACGGAGGCGTACGATAAAAAAGAATTACCTCAGTCTTTTCGAAGAGTGCACATTATTTTAATAACCAAATTTTAAGATCTCTTTAAATTGTTGTCGATGACGTCTTGCCGCCCAGTAAGCCTTCTCACCACGTCGGCTATAAAATTTCTATCAATTTTTTTTTTGCGAAAGATTGCAGGGTGTAATAACAGACATTGTAGGGCCACACCAAACATGCGGGATCCGGGGCCGATCAATATTTACGAACATTCACGTTGCGAGGAGTGCTGTGAGGCATCACCCGGCCGTGTAGCTATGATACAGCTCAATTTAGAGAAGGCATTGAATGGCGGAGTACATGAAGTTCTTTTTCGTATATTATAGCATGTGAATGTTGCTTCCGGAATATTAGATGGAGTTAAAATCTCCTACGCGCAGTGTTTCGCAAATATCATTGTCAACGAAAACAAAAAAGTTAACGGTACTTTTTAAATCTTTTCTTCGGTCAGTCAAGCGGTGCTCATTATCAGCC
>JAZHYW010002278.1:0-22403 GCA_037355805.1 Ixodes ricinus
GAACGACAACAGCTGCCCAAGCTTCTCATCGAGTTCACCGAGTGCTTTGCCTAGTCTTCAAGGGTGCGACAAACGACAGCAGCGAAGCACCGCATTGCTACCAACTACAATGCGCTTGCTGTCTACCAATCCCCATACAGAGTCTCTCTTAAAGAGAGAGAGGTCATTCAAGAGCTTTTCAAAATTACAAAGCGCAGCTCCCTTTCTGTAGAAAATTTGTCCCAAGAAATTTGCCAGGGACAACGTGGGTGGCGATGCAGACGCGCAGGTGGCGGTACGCGTTTGGCGCTCGTACTGATAGATGGCGCTACCTCTTTATCGAGACTGCTCGCGATCACCTCCCCATCTACTGGGCGGCACCCCTTCGTGGGGTTACTCCTTGGGAGGAGGGAAAAGCAAAATCAGTACGGCGGTGGTTGTTGGGCTCACCTACTGCCCCTCACCTCTCGTCGACCCACTGGTGTCGGCCTTTTGTGCCCCTTCGCGGGGTTGGGCTGCTGTCGGGTTCTTTTTCCCAGTCGCTTCCTCCTGGTCGTTTTCAGGCGAGGCCCAGTTTTTTTTAGTTCAGTTCCGAATTGGCTTTTTGATGAAATTTCCCTTTGATCCAAGGATCCAATTAATTTATATTGAATTGGCTTTACTATCGGTTGTGCCTACCCAGGCGGTCACCGATCGAGGACCCTATGTTTTTCATTATTTTAACTTCCTCATTCAAACTAATGCTCGCGACCATTAAAATGAAGATATTCGTTTTGTAATGTACACATGGTCTAAATATAAATATAAACAATCAAATCAAAACTTAAAGTAAAAAAAAACGCGTTTTCATAACGACGGCGTTTTTGCTGCCTACGGCTTTTGTGCGCTTGTCGTCTGCTTTCTTTCGCTGGTCGGCTACACCTTCGGACGCTAGCTCCCGACGCCATCTATCAATACGCGCGGCAAAACACACCCCGCAACTCGACTCGGTCGTCTGCGTCGCCGTCCGCCTTTGACCCTGGCAAGTTTCTTGAGCCTATTTTTCGCAGAAAGGAAGCTACGCTTTGTAATTTTATTAAAAAAAAAAATTCGACCTTCGAAATACAGGTTTGACGAAAAGTTTACATTGCTACATGGAGGCGTCAATTTTTACGCTTCACTTTAGATCGAGCCTGGTGTCTCCAACAACCGTCTCAAGTGCGTTTTCTTCTGTATATACTTTTCGTCATCCTGCGCTCCGTTTTCTCTCTCTCTCTCTTTCTCTCTCTCTCTATATATATATATACAGGGTGTTTTTTTTTAATACAATAGAATTTTTAAAAACAAAACCATAAAATCTAGGTTAATGCGGTTTGCGCAGGTAAGTTATACGGCCAGGGGGACATAGTATAGGGAGCTAATCATAAATGATCAGTCGGGTAATTAGTTAAAAATTCGTTAATTAACTTTTTAATAAATGAAAATAGACAGATAGTTCCAATTAGAAACTTGCTCAGCGTCATTGTACACCACTAAATCAGTAATTTTCAGAAAGACTTTGAACTCGTGAGAAGCGTAGTAGTGCACTGAATTTACCGCTCGTGGAGCAGGTACAAGGCTGGGGCTAGATAAGAGACGGAAAATTGCGCGGGCGCCTTATCGCAACCGCTAGCTTTGTACGTGCTCCACGAGTGCTAACTTTAGTGCAATACTACGCTTCTCACGCGCTCAAAGTATTTCTGAAAATGGCTGATTTAGTGGTTTTCGATGACGCTGAGCAAGTTTCTAATTGAAACTATATGTCTATTTTCATTAATTAAAAAGTTCATTAACGAATTTTAACTAATTAGCCGACTGATCGTTACGATTAGCCTCCTATATTATGTCCCCCTGGCCGTATAACTCACCTGCGCCGACCGCATTATTCTAGCTTTCATGGCTTTTTAAAAAAATTCTGTTAAGCTTAAAAAAACACCGTGTAATATATATATATATATATATATATATATATATATGCAGATGAATGAACCGTACTTGATCGAATGAATCAATCTTTTGCGAAACCGCCGAAAGCCAAAATAAACGACGGTGTTAGGGTTGAACTCTGGGCCCCAATGTCCGGTCGGGTGTGCTAACCACTACACCACTACCAATCACACCCTGACTGGCTGGACAAGCTAAAAGACCAGTTTGTCGAGTACAGGCATCCATTCAGGTTGGACCTTTATACACTTCTCGCACATATTCAGCGCTCTCATTAAAATAGTTCCTGACGAGACGAGCGTCTACATCTGCGTGTCTCATAGCCATCCTTAATCTCCACATACTGTGTAGAGACAGTGCCATGAGCTAAAACACGCCACTTTCGTTACCTACAACAAAAACAAACCGAGTGGCGCGCGGACGAAGGCAAGTCTTTTTTTTTTTTTTAGATTTCGCTGTTGAATGTTTAATGAAATATTGCATCCAGCATTCTAGAATTTTGTGTTCTATTGTTTCAGGTTGACGGCAGAGAAGACAGTTTGTTGATTCGGGAACGAATAAGTCTTTTTCTTCTAGCCATTGTTAAGAATGGAACCTTCGGCGACCTTCTTCCGAGTTTCAACGCTGCGGAAACGAGTCATGATCTGTCCGGGAACGTCGCCTGCTGGACGGGGCCTACGCGAAACGAGTCCCGACGAGTACGGAACCGTCGCCTACGTGTCTGCGCCTGCGGAGACAGGTCTCAACGCGCCCGTGACGTCAACGGGACGTGTGTGCGTGCGTGCGGCTTGGTGCGCTCCGGAAGGGGAGAGAGGCCTGGCCTAACTGCGGAGAACTTTGGCTACGACGCACTGCTGGCTACGACGCGGCGGACCTTGCTACGACGCACTTGACGGCGGGTTGCTGCTGCGCACCTGCTGCCCTGGCGGGGAGTGAGGGAGAAAACGGACCCCTATATAAGGCGGAGCGCGAGTCTGCTCAGGAGTTCTCTCGGATTTGACGACTGTATCGCAACCATGTAATTAAACCGTTCGTTACGTTACCAATTCTCCCACCTCCACTGGACCCCTGGGTTCTTCACTTCGGGGAATGGTCGTCGTCACGAGCCAGGAAGCTCCCGGACGTGCGGCATCAAACCCCGCCTCTAACAACTGGTTGGCAGCGGTTGGGATCGGACCATGCGACATCGTGCTACATCTGCGGGTGAGCGTTTGGACTTTGCTTTGAGATTCGCCAGGCTTCAGATTATGGGTAATTAATTTTGAACTGCTGGGAATCCTTAGTGTTTGACTCGTGCGCTAGGTTTAGGTACAACCTCGCGACAAGTTTTAGAACAAAGCCAAAGCTAAAGAGCAGCGATCATGGATCTAATGAGGTTACTGAGAACAGATTTATTCTGTTTATGTGAAGAATTGGGTGTGGAGGTGGAGCAAAAGATGAAGAAATCTGAGATCAGTAAAGCGATTTCAGAGAGCGCAGAAGTAGAGGAAATTAAAATTGCGTGGGAACTGCTTCTGAACGCTAAGAGCGAGGCTGCAGCGAGAGAGGAACGAGAACGAGAGCAGGCTGCAGCGAGAGAGGGAGACAGGAGCAGGCTGCAGCGAGAGAGGAACGAGAGCGGGAGCAGGCTGCAGCGAGAGAGGAACGAGAGCGGAGCAGGCTGCAGCGAGAGAGGAACGAGAACGAGAGCAGGCTGCAGCGAGAGAGGAACGGGAGCAGGCTGCGGCGAGAGAGGAACGAGCGCAGGCTGCGGCGAGAGAGGAACGGGAGCAGACTGCAGCGAGAGAGGAACGAGCAGCGCTAAAAAGGTTAGAGTTAGAGATGGAACAACAGCGATTAAACTCACAGAACAGTAGAGTTGGGACTCCGGTGCGAGCAAGTGAGACCGAGTCGTATCAAATGAAGAAGCTCATGCAGCCGTTTAAAGTTGGGGAAGACGTGGGCCTGTTCTTAGTGAACTTTGAGAGGACATGTGAGAAGTTGAGCTTCGCCCCAGAAACGTGGCCGCAACGGCTTTTGACTTTGTTGCCCTGTGAGGCTGCAGAGGTTGTCGCGCGCCTTAGTGCTGGAGACGCGGACGACTACGACAAGGTGAAGTCCAGCCTTTTGAAACGGTACCGCCTTTCTGCCGAGGCGTTCCGTCAAAGGTTTAGAAACGCATCCAAAAAGAGCAGCGAGGGCTACTCGGAATTCGCTTACGGGCTTAAAACCAATTTGATAGAATGGTTGAAGAGCGAGGAAGTGTACGAAAGCCGAGACAAGGTAGTCGAGTGTGTGTGCCTCGAACAGTTCTTTCGTAGCATTCCGCAGTCAGTCAAGCTCTGGGTGCAGGACAGGGTAGGAGTCGACACTGTCGAAAGGGCCGCTGAGCTAGCCGAAGAGTACGCAACGCGTAGAAAGCTGAGCGGAGAGGAAAGCGAACCCGGCCGGAGCGATCAGCGCAAGACCTTCCGACAGGGAAACGGCTCGCGAGAAAACGGGCCCGAGAAGCCCGAAGCAGGACAAAAGGTCCCAGAAAAGAGCGCAGAACACTCGAACGGAGACGAGGCGCGGAAAAGCCAAACAGGGCAGTTCGAGGCTAGGAAGCCGTTCCTGTGCTACAACTGTCAGGAGCCGGGACACACAGCGGCCAGATGTAAGAAACCGCGGGTTGTGTTCTCGACCGTGACCGGTAGTGACGAGGACCTGGAGCTCCTTCGTCCCTATCTTCACGAGCTCCAGGTAAACGGAAAGCCGTGCAGGGTGCTTCGTGACAGTGCAGCGACGATGGACGTTGTTCATCCGTCGTATGTAACGACATCCGATTTTACTGGAAAGGTAGTTTGGATCAAGCAGCTGCTCGAAAAGCACAGTGTCTGTCTGCCTATGGCGACGGTAAGGATAACTGGCCCGTTCGGAGAGCTAGTGACAGAGGCGGCTGTCTCGCAAACAGTCCCGTTGGAGTATCCTTATTTGTTTTCTAACCGGTCAGAATTCCTGCTGCGCGAGAGGGGTCAACAACTGGGAGAGGGACTAGTTCAGTCAGGTACGAGGTCCAAATCGCGTCAGCTCGCCCCTTTGTTGACGAGTGATCCAGAGCCAGAGGCAGCTGTCGGGGAGCAGGCACTACCACAGTTCGAGGCAGAGAAACGGGATGAGAGGGACCAGATTGTAGAACAGCCTGACCTCGTAGCACTAGAAAGTGTACGCCGTCCCAACGAGCCGGCGAAAAAGGCGGAGGAAGACGGGATCAGTGAAATATCTCTCGTAGCTCCGGCGTCACGTAACTTTGGTCCTCTGCTACGAGCAGACGGAGTGTCTTTGACAGTCGAGCAGAAGAGCGACCCTAGTGTGTCAGGGTTTCACGGTACAGCTCAGGAGATTGCTAGGACCAATGTGACGGGGCATGAAAAAGGCGGATTGTTTTATCGGCGCTATAAGGACCGCATTTTCACGTCTAGAAATCACGTGAAAATCGATCACTACGACTTCAGGGCAAGAAAAAGGAAAGGCAAATTTAACGGCAATGCCGATGGGTTGAGCAGATTTTTCTGGCATCACGAAAAACAGTAGGGATGATCTCAGAGGTCTTCGTCATCCACGGGAATGAGGATCTAAGTGGGGGCACTTCGTTAAAACCCCAAAAGGACCTCACAAATTGCAAAGAGTTTTTGTCTTTTGTATTTTGTTCATTGTGACCTCGTTGGAAAAATGAGTTTTGTTTTGGCGACAGCGGGTCAATTCGCATTGTTTTGGCAAATTATGGTAATCCGTAATCCAGTCTGGCGGGTCTCTGGCGAATTCCGAGCGTTTGACTGCGGTGTGGCGTGGTGTTGTGTGGGACGTTTCCGCTAATGCCTCCGTTGTAAGAGGTTTGGGAGTTTGTTGGGTGCTTGCAGCGTCTTCTCAAGGCCTACTCCACGCCCACCTCTTCAGGCCAGCGATTGTACCACCGGCCTTTCGAGGTTTCCCTGGCCCCGGAGGGGCTGTTAAGAATGGAACCTTCGGCGACCTTCTTCCGAGTTTCAACGCTGCGGAAACGAGTCATGATCTGTCCGGGAACGTCGCCTGCTGGACGGGGCCTACGCGAAACGAGTCCCGACGAGTACGGAACCGTCGCCTACGTGTCTGCGCCTGCGGAGACAGGTCTCAACGCGCCCGTGACGTCAACGGGACGTGTGTGCGTGCGTGCGGCTTGGTGCGCTCCGGAAGGGAGAGAGGCCTGGCCTAACTGCGGAGAACTTTGGCTACGACGCACTGCTGGCTACGACGCGGCGGACCTTGCTACGACGCACTTGACGGCGGGTTGCTGCTGCGCACTTGCTGCCCTGGCGGGGAGTGAGGGAGAAAACGGACCCCTATATAAGGCGGAGCGCGAGTCTGCTCAGGAGTTCTCTCGGATTTGACGACTGTATCGCAACCATGTAATTAAACCGTTCGTTACGTTACCAATTCTCCCACCTCCACTGGACCCCTGGGTTCTTCACTTCGGGGAATGGTCGTCGTCACGAGCCAGGAAGCTCCCGGACGTGCGGCTCAAACCCCGCCTCTAACACCATAGTTTAACAAAAACGTTCCAACATAAAAACAAAAAAAATGTTTAAACGAATGTTTGCACTGGCATTCTTTAACTACTTTAAAGGGGCGATGCAACAATTTTTGTCCTTTGCCTAAATACTGCTTAGAACGGATCCCTGACGTTAATGACCTATGAAACACGCGTTCGTTTTTCACCCCACGCGATAGAAGTCCCAGAAAAAAATTAAAGAAAAACGAGCAGCGTTCACCCCCTCAACTCGCAGCCAGAACAAGCGGCCACGTGATCTGGAGCCGATTATATGCCGCCAATGTTGATTATAGCCACGCGCTGGGGTTGGCAAAGCACAGGACACGCGCTGAGTTCCAGACATTGTTATGGCTCGGCTATTGTCGTCGTTGCAGCAATTGGACACGGGCCACTACCCGAATGCTTCTCGAGCTAGTAATTATCACGAGCCCAAATCGAGTGCCCACGCAATGCTCGGGTCCAATCTATGAACCGCATTCAAATATCGTCACTGGGGTGTACTGCGATCCCCACGTTACGTCATCAAATTATGCAAAGGTGAGATTGAATGAAAATGATCGGTTTTGTTCTTGAAATTTACACCGCAACAAAGGAGTCTCTTGGCCAGTGGCGTTGCGTGCGAGTATCCTTGAGTCCCACTAGTGCCAGTAAGCTCGTGTAAAGTGAAAAACATTCCAATTGAATATCGTTGCACCGCTCCTTTAAACTCTTTTGAGCACATCTTTTTCGGGGCCTTAAGAGTGCAAAGAGCGATATGAAGGCGCTGATAACCCGACGTGAATCAAACACCTGCACAAGCGCTTTCGGGTGAACTCACTCACGTATTCTAAAGAAAAACGAACCCGTAGAAACTTCAATGCCTCAACAATTTCGTGCAGAAACCCTCGAACACTTACACATTCAACATCACTTGACGAGACAACTATTTCAGGTAGTGCATCACACAGTGTGGCCTGCACTACAGCCTATAAAAAAGTCTATTTTTTTCATTTTTCGAATCCGCAAAAACATAAATTTAGACACAACTTGTCGAAGAAATAAATGAGCCAGACCCAACCCACCACTACGCACGGAGCCAAACAAATTTGTATGACTCGTACGCTCCCATCCCAAACCCCACACAAACACCGCAAAACACTCTAGGCAACTTTTGCACACTGACCCTCGACATCGAACAGTGACTGAAGCACACACAAACTTTAGCAACAATAAGTACTTTACATACAGTTGCGCGAGAAAATATGAACCCCCCCCCCCACACACACACATATTTAAGAGCTTTTTTCTCCTCCAGGTAGAGCCAATTCCATCTCTCCGGTACTCAACAGTGTCTCGTTAGTGCTCTACTGGCACTTCAAGGTATTTGGCCGGCGAACTATTGCACTGAATATTTTCAAAAACAGCAGGCGCGTTTTCCCAGCTATCATGCCAAAAGCCCACACACTTGTCCCAATTAATGACGCGTCTGGACTTCTTAGAAAAGGAAATGACATCTTTCACCACCTCTCTAACGCTCTCTTTATCAACACAGAAAACAGCAGATGTCATCGGCGTAGGAAAGAACATTGACCACGCCAAACGACAACCTTTATCCGCATATTCTCTAGTATTTAAGGAGCTTTAAGCACAAAGGCTCAAGATAAATAGCTAATAACAAGGCTGATAATGAGCACCCTTGACTGACCGAAGAAAGAATTTAAAAAGTCTCGTTAACTTTTTTTTTTGACAATGATACCTGCTAGACTCTCTGCGTAAGAGATTTTACCTCCATCTAATATTCCGGAAGCAACATTCACATGCTCTAATATACGAAAAAGGACTTCATGTACGACGCGATTAAATGCCTTCTCTAACTTGAGCTGTATCATAGCTACACGGCCGGGTGATGCCTCACAGCACTCTAAAATACTCCTCGCAACGTGAATGTTCGTAAATATTGATCGGCCCCGGATCCCGCATGTTTGGTGTGGCCCTACAATGTCTGTTATTACACCCTGCAATCTTTTCGCAAAAAAATTGATAAGAAATTTTATAGCCGACGTTGGTGAGGCTTACTGGGCGGTAAGACGTCATCGACAACAATTTAAGGAGATCTTAATATTTTGTTATTAAAAGAATGTGCACTCTTCGAAAAGACTGAGGCAATTATTTTTATTGTACGCCTCCATCAACACGCTGTGCAGGGCCTCAATCATTTCGCCATTGAATGCTTCGTAAAAGGCGGCGCCTAAGCCATCAGGCCCGGGCGACTTCTCTGGAGTTAATTCGTCAATTTCTCGTTCAATTTCTGGGCTAGTGATTGGTGCTTGAAGATTTGCTTTAATATCGTCATCCAGGTGGGGCACCAATGACAAAAATTCATCGTCCAGCACCTCTTCTACTTGCCCCCTATGCCCCTGCAAATCACAATAATGCTCTACGAGTGCGCGCTCGATTATTTTTGTCACAAGGCACCGCGTTCCTGTACTGTATCTCTTTTATTTGATTTTTTTGTGTCCCATATCTCTTTTCATCACCGAGGGATCGCTTGGTCGGAGCCTCGCCAACCGGTCGTTCAGCACGCGCCCTTATATCTTTCTACATCGATGAGCTCCAGTTGGCTCTTGACTTTAGTTATTTCCTTAGTCAAGCTTCTTCTTGGCTGCGCGCTTTCTACGCTCAGCGGTAAATCAAGCTGACATTGCAGCCCTTTTCCTTTCTCTCGCCACGATTCAGAACGCAAGATTTTTCAATCGCGTACATCTTAACTTCGTTCTTAGACTGCTCCCACTTTGCGATGATGTTACTCGACCCATCAGCAAGCAGAATGTTTATACTTTCCTTTACTTTGCTCACGAACATTTCATCCTTTCGTAGTTGATCGTTAATTTTCTAAAGCTCCCAATTAAAACGCGACGTTATTTGCTTTGTTCCAAGTGTCAAGATTACTAAACTACGGTCGCTGAAGGACACATGTATGACTTAGCGCGAGAGAAGCACGAAAGCTGCCACTACACCGCTCCACCTTTACTTTCTGGTGTTTCCTATCTGTCTTATTAAAACACAAGAAACAAAATGTATCCAATCAGAGGTGTTCTGGAAGCACACGGCCGCTTCGCGGAACGCGGCACGACGCTTGCTAGCACATGGTACCTGCTCCTTGTGCTCCAGAGGTCTCCTGACGACGAGAGTGAGACGTTGCTGCAACGCCTCACTCGGAGTTTTTAGCCAGTCGTTTCCACACGAACGGTTCGTCCTCGAACCCATTGGCGACGCCACTGCGCGTGCGCGCGCGAGTCTTTCGGGTCGTCGGGAGGCTCTTCTCGTTCGTTTCTCCCATTCCGGCCGCTGGAGTCGTCTACCGCAACGCAGCCAGCAGCTTTCACGACTCGGGTAAAAAAAAAAAAAAGATGTCGGTCGGTTTGGCGACTAACTCCGCCAACCCAGCCGAGCGTTAGGCTTAAGACAGCGGGAGGCGATTTGCCACCCTGTTACTCTGCTTCATCTGAGAGGTTAAACCAAACCATTTCGAGGATTGCTCACAATGGTAAGCGATCGTGAATGCTGTAAACTGCGCATGCTAGTAAATTTTTGCAATCTGTGGGCAGACTAGCTGCCGTGGCGACCGCGAGCAGACGAAATGATTTGGTTCCACGCACGCAACGTGAACGATCGTTCAAGTTCAAGATGACGGAGACACACCGCATACCTTTACTGTCGTTCGAATACTTTTACTCTATCTAGCTTCGCAGTTCTTGAGATTCCGGCTGGCCAATGTTACGTCGGCCGTCTGGTTTACATCAGTCGTACGCCAGAAACACGAGCCGCCAGGATTAACACATTGCAGAATGGTTCACATGTTTACTAGAAGATGGCGCCACCGGTCAAACACAAGCATCATCATCGTTTACGCAGTTGGGCCAGTTTCACGATTCGCTAAAATATGTCGAATTTCACGCACAGTTTCACGGAACGGACCAGCTGCACCGCTCGTGATTTGGGAACCGTGGGCTCGAAAAACGACTCGCTAACAATTTCTGCTGTCTCGTCACGTATACATGTATTATTTTTCTTTATGAACTTTAGAGACACAGTATGATCATCATCGAGAAAATTGAAGAGCCGCGTTTGAATGCTGTAAACGACTTATTTTTCGGTGGCTCAATATTTCGCGATTTAGGTCAAAGCGGAAGGTTTGGAATAATTCGCGGGTTCTAATTTTCGCGATGTGGTGGGATCTCAAAATAGCTTCTAACGTGTTTACATTTTCCCGGAATTGTTCGCGTGGCTTAGTTTTCGCGAATCGTAGACGATTCACGAAAATTCTCGAAAATTAGGTCCTCGCGAAAATTAAGTCGTTTACAGTATATCACGGGCACTTTTATTTATCGTACGTGTATATATATATATATATATATATGTACATATACTGTAAACAACTTAATTTCGCGGGCTCAAATTTTCGCGAATCAGGCGAAAACTGAAAAGTGTGAAATTATTCGCGGGTTCTAATTTTCGCGAATCGAGTGTAGCTTCCGTAGCGTTCACATGTGGCCCGAATTGATCGCGGGACGTACAGGGTGTCACGAAAAATTACGGGGTTTTTTGACCCGCAAAAATAAACTAGGCATTGCCGAACGCTCATTCTCCGCCCAAAGGTAGCGCTAGAGGTCACAACCAGATGCCAAAGTTTCAGCTCGATCCGATACCTTATTCAGAGTTATGAGTGATTTTCTGAAAATTTCAATGGGAAAATGGAGCCCATTTTTGCCTGTTTTCGGTTTCTGGTGCCATAGAGCCCCATGTATTCGAAAACTCCGTCGGCCACCATTTTCCCATTGAAATTTTCAGAAAATCACCTATAACTTTTGAATAAGGTATCGGATCGGGCTGAAACTTTGGCATCTGGTTGTGACCTCTAGCGCTACCTTTGGTCGGAGAATGAGCATTCGGCGATGCCTAGTTTAATTTTTGCGGTAAAAAAAAACCCTGTAACTTTTTTTTGTGACACCCTGTATTCTTTCGCGAATTGTAGGCGGTTCGCGAAAATTAGGTCCTCGCGAAAATTTAGTCGTTTACATGTATATATATATATATATATATATATATATATATATATATATATATATATATATATATATATATATATATATATTACTTTAAAACTTGGCCGCCGTTTTTTCAGTAAGATATTTTGTAGTTTTGACAACGTCAACCAAAAATCGATGTTGAACAAAGCTACACTCCGTTTCACCTTACGATGGACAGGCAGCGGATGCTAAGAGCCATCGGAGTTGAACCGGTACCACGTGAGTACCAGGTGACCTTCCGGAGTAGCGCAGCAACATACGGAGCGCCAAGTCACGTGCCACTCTCACAGCGTTCAACTGGCTCAAATGGTTCGTAGCGTTCGCAGCGGTCCAACGTAAGGTGAAACGGTGTAAAACAATCCAGTTCGAGCCAACCAACACTCTCACTCAAACTAAAATACGACGCAATACAAAAGAAACCGTATTTCCTTTTTTTCTTCTTCTTTCCTGTAGTTCTTTTTTTTTCTTTTTACCGTATAGACTGGCGACGACAACGATGATGATGATAACAGTGATGCCACACCACTCCGCTTCCTGTTGCTGCAACGTCGCCGTTCGATCCCAGCCATCAGTGGACGGAGCGTCACCTGCCGGAGACGTCTCGCGACAACGGCACGTGCCGCGCCACGCGCTGTATCATAGCCCCGCGTATTATCCGCGTACAATCACGCCCTCCCATGTCACCTTTGTCACTATTGTTCGCTCCTTTTCTTTCTTTTTTTTGTTTTGTGCGTTCTTTTATTTTACTCTTATCTGCGGTCTACGACATAGGCAGTTGATGCTCGACGATTGTATTATTATTTCTTTTTTATATATATATATATTTCTCCACCACGCGGCACTGCTATGTCTTGTTTCGCACACCCCCTCAGGCTAGTTTTTTTTTCTGTTTTATTTATTTCCTATTGTTTGTATGTGTATTTAAAGGTTTGAACTGCCGTTTCTGGTATTATTATCTTTCTTCAGCTTTTCCGTTTTAGCTTTAGCTTATCGCCCTTCTTTGTGACGGAGGACCCTTGGCTTAGCGGAGATTGTACAGCCTATTTCAGTATATACGTATAGCCGGATGCGCACGTCCGCTACGTGAGCGGGTGTGTTTATGTGTGTATGTGTGCGCGTTTGCGTGTCGATGTGTGTGTGTAGTGTGTGTGTGTGTGTGTGGTCGCGTGAGAGGTCGTCTCTTTCGTCTCTTTCCGGCCTCGCAATCACGGTTTGGTTCTGACAGAATTCGGAAGTCGGCTCCGACATAGGGAAGAAAAGGGGGCTAGGAGGAGAGCGTTTGTGAGTGGTTTTGTGACTGTTGTTGGTTCGAGGAAAAGAAGGAAGAGGGGGATCTGGATCCATTGTGCGCTTTTGTGGGCGTCTCTATAGCGGCGTTTGTTTGTTAGTTCGTGTGTCAGCAGTTTCCTTTCTTCCCCTCTTCCTTTGTTTAAGAGAGGGCGCTGCAGTATCGCTTCTGGTGCTTTCGATGATGACGCAAGCGGCTGCGCGACACGGTCTACAAAGATGGCGGCTTTTAGGCGACCGCTTTGTGCCGGAAGTGGGTTTTGTCCCCTTCGCTGTGTTTTTATTTCGTGCTTGTTGTTGCTGTGTTTGTGTTTTTTTTTCCTTTTCGGATCGATCCGTGAGTTTAGTTTAGCCATCAAGGAGATGCTTGCACGCTGTTTCCTGTGCGGGAGGTTGTTTTGGCCTGTCACTAGCCTGACGATTGGTATTGCGTGAACTTCGATAATGGTTTTATTGCGCCCAAGCGCGTGGGTGAGTAGAGGCTTTACTGAATGTCGCATGGATCTCCAAACGTTGCTTTATTTTCCGAGTATTTTATTTTGTTCACAAATGCGCGTTTATGATGCCGGACCGGATTGCTTCCTCCTATTTTTAGAGTAATACTGTGGTGTTTTAAATATACAAAGCCTAGCCAGGTTTGTTTTAGGTATGTCTAAGCAATGGCAAAATGCAGCGATAGATTGTTTGCGGTAGGGGAAAAATTCGGCAGTGCGGCTTTGAAGCTGCTCACACATATATAAATATAATGTGCGTTTGCAGTTTGAAATGTGGTTTTTGTACTATTCGCCATTTTAAATGGGAAAAAACGCATTTTTTGTTATTGTTTCAGACTGGGGAAATCGCAAGTTCTTGCTGTGTTTGTATGATGTGAAAATGAGATATAGTGGTTTAATATTTTTGTGTGTAAGCCACAATGTATTCCCTAGCATCGACTAAGGTAAAATAACTGCTCAAGTTTCAAGATATGCATTGCCGCACACTAATGTCAACATATAAAGTCAGAATGTTAATCACTAACTGTTCACATGACTACTACAAAAACATGTAAAAAGCAAAAGAAAACAAACTAAAAACTCGTCGTTTAAGTAAAAGCAATAGAACGACGTACATAGCGTTTGTCGTTAAGCCTGGCTTCATAACGTGCATTAGGAAGTTCACGTAGTTGCGGTTACACTAATTCGTGGCGATAGAACGTCTTTTTAGATCGTAACCGACCCGAGTAAAAATTAAGCTGACTGTATGTGAGTGAAAAGCGAGTCACTGCACGCAGCATCGCTCCCGTACTTGCATTTGCGTCCATTTTGCAGCCTTTTCTTTTTTTCGCTCGGCTCCTTTGATTGGTATGGCTGAAAAATTAACAACTACAAAACAACACCCGGTGTTTTAAAGAATATCAAATGGAAGAAAATCCCATCTTCCTATATTAAGCCCTAACTTTGATCCTCATCGTCAAAATGAAGTAACACTCAAAACGGGGCAATGGAAATCAACAAAATAATTGAGACTATAACACCTGAAATCGAATAAAACAGAATCAAGTAAAAAAAGTGATTAGAAACATTATAGCACAAAGGAAAATGAGGAAAAGGTATGTATCTACGGGAAGCTAAGAGTTTCTTCGGAAATATTAAAGCATATGAGCCGGCCAAGAGGGCTGCTTTGCCGCACGATAAGTGTTATTGTGGCAAAGCCAGCGGAAGACGTCGCTGCGTTCATGCGTGTCTTCAATAATAATTGGGGTTGTGTGGATATTTATACAGCGTGTAGTTGTTCAGTCATTTTCAAAGTTGCGACAAGTCACTCGCTGTAGATGAGCAATTTAGCCAGTGCAGTACAGCCGCTAGCCTGGGGTCTTTAACGTGCACCACGCCAGTAGTGATACACGACCGCACGCCGGTACGATGCTCATCCAGATCGAAACGGGCAGGGGTGGGGACTGAACCCAGCATCCCTGGTTCTGCAGCGCGAGCTTTCGCTCCACGTGCTCCGAGCTGGTCTGCGCTAGCTCCAATCGGCCACCGATCCCCCCTGCGTGTCTTCACCCGCACAACGCGTGTGTTATCGATGAAACTTTTTGGAATGAGTTAAATTTGTTTATTGTGCATACAAGCGATAAATTCATTAGAAAATCATGCTGGCTCACGAGGATCATGCTCTTGGCAGCAGAGAACAAGGTCACACAAAGGACAAAAAAGAAAAACAAATCAACCTGACAAAAATGTACGATTTGAATAAGTAATAAAACATTTTAATGTCAATATTGAGTTTTAGTATTGCGTATACGAGAAAACGCAAGCCCTGTGCGTTTACGTTAGTGTTGAGTGTTTCGCAGTACGCTTGCGCGGAGCCCAAAACTGCGGTCTTAGATCGGCTCACGGCGACGACGTGCATGTGCAGCGTGGAGCGCGCAACGCTAACGCCAACGCGCAGCGCTTGCGTTTGGTCCTTTACGCATTACTAATGCTTTCAAATACTACTCTTAAATAATTCACTTCGATTAAAGTATAACCTTTTTTAAAATTCAGTGCCATCTGGTGGCTAAAAAGCCGCTTGCTTTTTGACAAACTAATGGAGGTCATAACCACGGGTGCAGAACTGCTATGTGAACGACTCTTTGGCCCGTTCCCTCTTCTCGTATTGTTTCTGTGAGTGAAATGCGAAAATCTGAACCAGGTAGCTGCCGGCGACCAAGCACGAGGCAGTTTCTAATCGACCAGCGAGATCGGTAACTTAACACGCACCAGTGGTGGTGATGAAGCGATGTTCATCGAACGCTACGCTGCGATCGACACCCCTGTCGGTCATCAAGCGCAAGGGATCATGACGATACCACGAAATCCTATAGAAACAAAAGCCTCTTTCCCTGCAATAACGCACCTGGCGCTGCGAGGTAACCTGAAATAAATAAATAAATAAGTAAACAACTAAATAAATGAATAAAGCTATCGGGCACCGTCACTTTCGCACGTTAATGGGAGATGAGACATTAGTTCTTCAATCACCTGCGATTTTTCCTTCCTGAGTCATTTTGATTTCAATAGTTAGGGCACATGAACTGACCAGGGCCTATAATCTGGACACGTGGCGAAAAAGTCGGGTAGGGACTCGACCGCCGTGATTGGTCGGCGTCACGGTCAAGCGCGTTGCCGGCCAATCAGGTCCGCCAGATTTCTCACCGGCTTTTTCGCCAATTGTCCAGATTAGAACCCCAGGACAAAGCTGCGACCCACACGCCTCTGATTAAATTTCCTCCATCAATAGGCCCTATAGCCAAACCTGTGTCACGTTGGACCGCACTCTGATATAAACGCTTTCGCATCCGTTGTATCTAATTCGTGCGTTCTACCGACGTTTCGAACGTACAGGCCTAATTTATCACGCAGCTTGGAAGTATCCAACATTTTTTTTCATCGTCTTCGAGAAGGCCGTCATTAGTCTGGCACAGATGCCATACACTGAGTTGAGGATGGTGATCAAGTTGCCAGACTGAATTTTGAAAAGGGTCTGTTGAGATTGTGGTTTAGCAATGGAGTTGAACAGATGTTTCGACTGCGGGAATTTAACAAATCTCGTTACAATATATAACTTGGACTTTCTGGCTAATAAGGACAAGTTAACATTTAAAGGTACTTATTCTAATTTACATTTTACAACACAAAAGTAGATGGTAATCGTATAGTTTCGCGACTGATATTATGATAATTGGTTTTAATAACGGTACCATCCCTTGATACCACCCGAGGTGTCTTGTGGTGGCACAAAACGTTGCGCAGGCGGGAACCACTTTTGTTTATAGGGTACCAGAACTCATTCATGTTTACTCCCGATAAAACTGGGAACACAAAGGCTACAAAAGAAAGGAGCGTATTAGATGAGCACACGACAGAAAGGAAATAGGGCTATAATGTGAGAGGAAGGTAGTTTTGAGGAAAATTAGGGTCTTTCCATAGTGTTTCATTCATTCTTGCACACAAAAAAGGCCTTTCATATCGAGGATGCAACGCGGAGTAGCTCTAAATTGTGCGGACGAAGTCGATTCCGCATGCATGCTCATGTTTCCTCGAATGACACTTGCACTGCGCAAGCGCGCGAGCTTGCCAGGGACGCTGAAAGCCCGGAGTTCGCTCTTATAACTTCTGCTACGTTCCCACTTAAAGTGAAGCGGAGTTTACACGCAGCTTGAAATGAATGCCGAGTTTGCTGGTCAACAAGCACCGGTTAGTGAGCGACAATAGTCGCATGACAAAGACATCAAATTCATGCATCTGTATAAAGAAAACAAAAATTAAAATACAAATAACGCGTGATCAAACGAACAAAGTAAACCAGGCTTCGACAATCGACAATACCACTAAAGGCTATATGTCATTTCAGGCAAGCCACACGAGCGACACAGCCTTTGGTGCCTGCCTTTGTCAAAGAAATACAGTGACAGCTGTTCATCGAACAGCGCAAACGGCCGGTTCCAAGCTGAAATCATCAACGTCAAGGTGGCTGTAGTTTTTTTTTTTCTTTTGAGCGAGACAAAAGGGCTGTTCCCTTGTTGTGGACAGGGACGAGTAAGCACAGGAGGCACGCGAACAAGAGACGCCATCAAGAGGACGCGCACGGACGCACAAAGCCGAGGCAGTGCAAGCCATGACACCTCCAGGCACCGTGACCGCCGCGTGACGGATTTCGTGAAGCAATTAACTCCGTCGGCGTACGTCGGACTTGGCAAACCGTTTACTCGCGGCTTGATATTTAAGAGCCGGGCCGCATCTGCGATGGGGCATGGCACCCCGCTGTAACGCGACACGGCGATCTGACTTTAGAACACAACTGTTGTTGTTATGCAAGCCGTCACTCAGTCACTCAGTCAGGCAGGGAGACACGTATCTGCGTGGACAGGTCGGTTGGCCTCTCTTGTTGACGTGTGGCTTCTGTCAACTGGGACAAGGAAGACATAACAAGGCAGGGCATTGTTCCACTTCGGCGAGTTGGTCATTATTTATTTTATTCTTATTTTTGTGAGTCGACAAAACCATGCTAAATTTTTCCGCCAACAAATGAGCGGCTCAAACTGAACCAACTCGCTTGCGCAATCACACTTATTTCTCTAAATGCTTAAAATAATGGTACAAGTTGTCTCGCGACATTTGTTATACTTCGATTCCCGGAGGTACAGATTGTAATTGCACTGTATTTTGACTGATGTAATATTCCGGATATTCATTCCCGTCAAGCTGAAGAAAATATTAATCTTGGTCAGTACCGGAGAAACTTGGACTGCTATAGCACGTGGCTTGTCAAATAGCGATGGCTTAGAGGTGGCAACGTGTTTAATGATATGATAGTGTTAGCATAGCACACACATAATTCGTAGTTCAGAAGAATAACAAATGACAAAATTACTGGAGAATGTAGAGTAGTCATGGAGAGTTGTATTTCCGGTAACGTCATGATCGCGCAAGCGCGAAGGCCCTAAAAGTGCGAGAATAGAGTACTTTTCGGTCCCTCCAACTGCACAGGAAGCTGCTGTTATAAGACACATTTATAATTTAAGTTTAAAACGAGACGAATGAAGCGGGTACAGAAGCAGAATTGAATCGGTCTCGTGAAGGGCGATTTCATCTGGATAAAATAACCTAATTTCTCTAGAAAAACTGTCCTTTTGCACTAAAACTAATTTCCAACAACATTTTTCTGCAGGACAAAATAACATTTTTCTTTCCCAAACTAACAGCTCAAAAAGGATAGCATGGCGAAATCCCCGCACTGCCTAAGCGAGATTACGTGCGACTAGGCCGTAACAGCTTCTGCGTGACGTCACGCGGAGTGGGCCGATTAGCCATGTCTACAACCGCTGGAGTCAGCGAATGCCACGAACATGTACCATTGATACCAACGTGTTTTTACGGCGAAGCTGTACATGACTCACAGGTCGGATTTCTGGAACTTTTCATGTCATCGTCCTCACGAAAAAAAAAGACCTTCAGCGATTGAAGCGAAAAGTGCATGTCACGCATAAACATACAGCACAGCATTCGTTTCAATAAAGAAAAAGCACAAAACAAGCATCCTAATGACATAATTGATGATAAGGCGCTCCTGATAACAATGTGAAGCACGTAGCGCTAACCGCATACGTTTCACAGTAAAGATTACTGTTGCGCAAGCTGCCGCGGCGACTGCAGCTTGCGACGTGGAGAGTGACGTTGCTAGCCTTTCATATATAAAAAGTTTTGGTACAGTGCATCTGCTTTCGTTGCAGGTGATACCACAGCTTCGCTGTCCAGCCACCTTCTCAACGTGGATTGGAGCCCCAACTTTTTGTTACAATATGTGTCTTTAGTTAGCTAAAGGACCAGCTATAAACATCAGTGGAGCTGAGATAGACATTTATTATGTAAGAATATTTTCTTCACGGCTTACAATAGCGTGACGAAATACAAGAAAAATGCTTGCTTAGAATGACGTCTCAAGCAATACAAAAAAGTGCTTAAAACTAAAAAAAGAAAAAAATCTCAGAGTGGTGTTAATGTTTCTGGCAGGGATACGTGTTTCATGTAGAACTTATCCCCGCGAAATTTCAATATTTGGGGCTATAATACAGAATAACGCACAATGCACCGACAATTAGGTAGGTACATTTAACGCACGTTACTTAATGAAAGCATTACCAACCTAGTATTTATAGACGACAGTAATGCTTTTTTTGCTCTTTTAATAAAAGAAAATGCAATTCGTGCATAATCAAAGGCTCTTGAAATTACGCACGGTTTTAAACCGGAGACGAGCGGACGACAGGAGGACAAACTCACACGTTTTGCCTATAAAATTAATGCACGTATTCCTGGGGTCGTCTCTCTCCTATTGTTTTGCTATAATAAGCGTCGAGCAGTGTGTTATTAATCTGTCCAGAAAGTCGCTTGAGAAAATGGCTATTTTGGACCCAAACATATGTTTCAACGTGAGAAAGCTGGCGTGCGCACAAAATTGGAAGGTGTTCCGGTGACTCCACTGAGAAACCGGCGCATTTTTACGCCCTGTAAGAAAAACCCGCTTCAATATATTTTTTTTATTTATTCAATACTGCCAGCTGTCTTCTGGCAGCCAGGGCAGGAGTGGTTACATTCAGGTTCTTTTTTTTTAATACATGTGACATCTCTTGACATGAACAAAGGCATCTGAAAGAGAAATCAACAAGGCATATAGTACATACAATTGACAGTATGGGTAGAAAAGAAAACTACTACACTCAGGAGTCAAGATAACAACTATAAGATTAAACAAAGTTTTTAGCAGGTGACATAAACATAAACATAAGGTTATTTTACGAGCGGCGCGTTTGTTTGTGACAAAATCGTATTAAAAGTGTGCCAGACAGCATTCACACCAAGCTTTAGCAAAAAAACAAACACAAAAACAACACCTATATTCATTTTTTATAAGGTTAAGTGCTGACGAAATAGACAACTTTGTCTAAGTATAACGTCGTTGTGAATTTACTTCATATATTATGCTTGGACGAAACTGAACATGGATGCCGATGCAGACCTGACAACGAATGGAGGCACAAGCCGCTCGTTTGAAGGCATCATCAATACCTTCATCTCTGAAGCTACTATTACACAAGGTTCAAACTCGCTAAAATCTCGAACATGCCGTTTCAGTTTGGTATTCTAGCCATGAAAAGGTAACACACTGTCTAAAAGATCGTAAGAAAATAATTCTGTTCGTTTCATACTGAATAACTATCACAGAAATATGCGGTGAAATCTAACCTTGACCTGCCATTACTAGCATGCCGTAGTATAGCTCTACGGCTCGGCCTCTTTCGCAAGTTATTTCATAACTTTTATTTGCGCGACAAATTTATTTTGCCCTCCCCCCCCTCCTTCCCCCTTTCCTTTTTCCCGTAGCCTACGACTTAAACGGGCCTACATCATCAGCAACAATTTTCTTGTTGGCCGGAGCAACTGTCTAAGCTTCAGTATATGCTAGTGCAAGTATAACCTTGTGCGCATGCACTACACAACACGTCAACAAAAACGCCTGAAAATAAGTCTCTAACGGCGGTATGCACGACCATTCAATGTGACGAAAATCATGGGCCCATGACAGTTGGCGGCATCAACGTATTGTCTTTAAAACTTCGTGATTAAGTTTGCCTGCGCACGTGTGTGGGATTGTGCATGTGTATGTGTACGCATGTTCAGACACACATACGTGTTTGTGCGCGTGCGTGTGTGCGTGTGTGTGTATTTTATTCTAAATTTCCGCAGTCCCTTTTACCCTTCTCTACGGAGTTACCGGCAGAGAAGGAACACCGGCGTATCTTTTTATTTTTAAATGAAATATCCATAAATCTACCGCTTGTTTCACGTTAAACACCGAACGGTAGTAGTCGTATTACGCTGGTAAAACTCCTCAGCTAAGGCGCGAAGTGAACCAGTGTCTCCATATAAGGGCAGACTGACCATACCGCTGTCTAAATATCACCCATCTAGTTGGCTTTCCTTTTGCCTGACGTGCATCTTGCCGCGAACATCAACGTCGCAATTTAACATCCCGACAATCACGCGAAAGCAAGCTACTAAGCAGGTGCATTTTTTCCAGGTACATTTTCAGGCACACGCCATTCATTGGAGCCGTTTTCTTTCTCAGAAACAAGCGGGTGACTTTTACGCGGCCTCTTGGTGTCCTTCACAGATGACTCCAAGTGAAATCCCATTCCGGCACGAGTGTTTGTTGTATACGCGTGGCAGCGTCCACCATGATTGAAACGAGAAACAACACTTTGGAGCCTTCAACACGTCACAACATAGAGTGACAGGCACACCTCTTTGAATAGACGACGTGGAGTCCTCACTTCCTTCACACTCTGAAGACATTTTCTGTGCGTCAACGTTTCCGGAATATAAGGGGAGGGCTAATAGGCATGCAGACTTCTACCCGTTACTCGAAGAAAGTAATTAATTAGAATTACAATTACTTGACTTAAAATGCAACCGATTACTGTTACATATTACTTGCCGTAAAAAGTAATCGATTAATTACTTCGTTACTTTACTCCATTCTTTATGCGTTACTCCAAACAAATTCACAAAAGACATTCAATGTTTACTGCATGTTTTCGGGACGGGATTCATTGCCTCATCTAAAAGAAAACGCGGATCAAATGCAATGAATATAATTTGTCAGACATGTTTAGGTTAAAAACGTTAGAGGTCGGATCTATAAAATAATGAATGACTTAAACCGGTGTTTGAGATAAATGTGTTCCTGCGCTGATCGGCCGAGACATATTTCCATCATGCGAACATACGACGAATACGTTTGGGCACTACCCGTTACTCATGCTGGTGGAGGCCACATGTCACGCACCACTGCGAAATAATCCTAGCTCAGCATCGGCGAACTGCAAAACACTGCTTCCACATGCTCGCGCTGGCTGCTTACATGTTGCTAAAGGGCTATTGTTTTGCTAATTTAAAGGGTATAGTAGTGAGAATGAAATGCCTTATTTGCTTTTTGAATACGTTTCGAATACTGCTGCTTGATGAAGGTTTCTGTCC
>JAZHYW010002279.1:0-119075 GCA_037355805.1 Ixodes ricinus
GGTCCTTAATGCCGGGTTTTGTTGCATGAAGTGTTCTATGAATCAAGCGAGACTTTCTAGCGGTCCTTGGGGCATGTCATGCTGTAGGCTTATGTATTACTGGCTTTGTTGCTTTGTGGTATATGGCAAGCTGTATTAAATTTATTGCAGGTCCCAATTGCACCAAGCGGGTAGACTCACCGTCAAAGACCGCAAGCCGCTCTCTTCAAGCCGCACAGAGTGTTCTATAAGGTGAGCAAACATTTCTGGCGGTCCTTGGTACATGCCGTGCTGGGGGTTTATGTAATACTGGCCTTGTCTTTGTTACTTTCTGGTATATACTGGCCTTTTCTTTGTTACTTTCTGGTATATGGCAAGCTGCATTAACTTTCTTGCAGGTCCCAGCTGCACCAAGCGGATAGACCCACCGTCAAGGACCGCAAGCCTCTCTCTTAAAGCCGCACAGAGTGTTCTATGAGGTAAGCAATCATTTTTCGTTGGTCCTTGGTACATGCAGTGCTGGGGTTTATGTAAAACTGGCCTTGTCCGTTTGATCCAGTTTTACTTCAGAAAAAAGTGGACCTCTATAGTGGGACGGTGCACGGCTACATGCACATGCTCCCGGTATTTATATATATTTATATATACATAAATACAAAGCTTTCTATTTTGATTCAAACAAAGTTAAAAAAAACGGCGTGAGTGTTACTTGGATGTTGGCTTCACTGTGTGTTTGTGGGGCTAGGAGGACATTACATAAGGGGAAAACCCTTAGCAGTATGTTAATCAAAACTAATTAACCAAAATTTTTAATAATGGTTTTATGGGATATGTTTCAGTTCTAGTTTCAAAGGCAGTGAATATTAAAGAATAACACAATTGACACAATTTGCGATTGGCAACAAGTTTCGAGATATTCAGTGCTAAAAATCTGCCTTTTCGTCGCCCAATTGCAAAATCTTGCGCTCAGAAGGCCTCAGGATGTCGTGCTGACGTGGTTGCTTCGGACGCACCTTCACTATCCTGGAAGTATGACGCCGATGCTTCCACCAAGGACACACTGTCGAGATAGTGACGACGTACCCGGTATGACTAGGTCACTCTATTACCCACCATTAACGGCACGAATTCTTGAGCTCAAGCTGAGCGCGGTTTTTGCATCCGACATTTAAAACGCAAATGTTGGACAATGAATACCTCGAAGCCGCTTGGCTTTTTGTGAATGGTTTAAATAGAGATAGCCTTTAATATTGACTGGCTTTTAACACTGCAGTTGCAACATGGTCCATACAGCCATTAATTACAAAGCTAACAGATTTTGGTCAATTCGTCAACATACTGTGACAATTATTCCCTTTAATAATGTTTGCCGAGTCCCACGAACACGCAGTGAAGAAGGCATCAACGTAACTCTCACGGCCTTTTTTTAAAATTCTGTTAGCTTCCAAATAGAGTGCTGTGTATACATGTAAAACGACTTGTAGGATGTAATCATGCGCATAATTATTACAAAGCTTTGCTTTTCACCCACTTAAGTATTGCATTTTTATCGCAACCTTCCAAACAGAAGCAAACCATCCAGTTTGGTACTGAAAATGTATTCTATTCGGCAATAAATCAACAGACTACTACTTGGTTCGCCTTTGGCTTCATACTTAAAATAATAGGCATGTGCGAATCATACATTTTGGGCTTAAAGTGGATAATGATTTGAGCTTATTAACTTTTCAGTTGAATATCACATAGTTTCTGCACCTCTCTCTATGCCCGCGAATTCTGGGTCCGTTCACATCAAGTCATCCAGCAGCCGCAGCTTACCTTTGGGGCCACCGAGATTTCTCTTCTCTTGACGCAGAGAGCTCATTTTATATTTTGTCAGAACACTTTTGTCTGTCACGAATTCGAGGGGTGCAGCAAGGTGCAAACTCAACAATGTCTCATAGATAGCTGTAAAAATATATTATCACGAGCACCTTTTTATGTGCAATCCCCCCCCCCCTTCCACCGTTGAAAACCACAACCGTCAACCTCGCCACGTTCGACGCGCTGCGTGCCGGATTTTCGCTGCTCCGGTTGGTGTTCGGACGGGGGAGCTCATGTGGTCAGCGACTGGACATGAAATGTAGATAGTGAAAGTTAATTTCGACAGCTACATGCGAGACATTATGTTTGCTGTCTTCTGTAACCTTCATCTTTGGGTTTTTCAGTGTAGAGGAGAAGGCAAAAAAATTATCATTGGCCAAGGGACAAATATTAGCATGTACCGTTATGGTCAGTCGGCAGCCCTATACGGTTCATAATGCAAGGTGGCGAGGTGTGAAGGGTGCGTCCGTGGCAGACATAGATTGTAGCACCTGAGCTTCCCACCTTTTGTCGGTGTTTGCCCCTTTTTTCTTTTTAAAACTTGCCTTCCTTTGGCTATGTTCGCTGATACCGTTAAGAACCCATTATCGCACCCAATGAACGCTGGCGACCGATGACACCGCCTGACAAAGCGTGTCTGCCTAAACGTCCCTGCTTTTTGCCTTCTGACTCTTTTGGGCATATTGTTTCTCATCTGTGCATCCTCTTACCCAAACAATAACCTCAAATGTGCACAGGAAGGCTGCTGTCTGCAGAATGAAAACCGGCCGCTGTAAAAGCGAAATGTGAGAGCAAAGCAAAAAATCACTCTCATTGCGAAAACGAACCAGTGATGCGTCGGATTTTTGGCGTTGCTTCTATTTTTTTTACCTCCAAACCTGTCAGCTCATTTACAACAATAAATGTAACAAGATACATAAGTCTAGCAGCGTATCATAATACATCACAAAAGTATTTCACTACAGAAACACAAATAGATTTCGCAAATGCATCTTGGTACAGAAATAGAGATACTCAAAAGTGTCGCTAAGATTATATGGCAATACTTTCATGTCGTGATGTTGCCCCGATTGTAATTCCTCATTCGTTTTACATTGCTGCAGACGCCGGTTATTTGTTTAAACATAAGCACTGTATGTCTGTGTGGAGGCTGATGCTCATGGCCTTAATTGCAGCGAATAATAGCAGTTGACGAGAGCAAACATGTTTTGACCTTCTACATTAAAGTATGTTGTGCTTTATCCTTTTACCTAACGCAGGGCGAGAACATCCCACCGACACCATGTGTCCTCTACACCAAGCAGGAGCTGGACGATGCAGACTTTCTTCACCTTGTTGTGGATCGTGAGCGCTTGTTCTCAGTTTTTACTGCAGAAGAGGGGCTGTGCATGTTGTTGGCAGCATATTGGCTGTTCAGCATCCAGTGCGAATGCAAGGCTTCCAACACGCTGGTTGCTCTGGAGAGGCTTTTCCTTGGCTTGTGGGACACAACTCCAAGGACAGTCGTAATCAAATTTTTGAACAAAGTTTGCAGACAGGTATGTGGTCGAAGAGATGTTTTGTGAGCCGTTTTAAAAGTTTATAATGCACTTTTCTCGCCAGCATTATCAGGTTCATTTTTATTTTGCTTCCAGGATGAATGATAGAAGGTTTTATGGAGGCATGTTTTCTTTTTCTTTCTTTAAATGTTGGGCACCTTCTGTGATAACTTATGCTGACCTCCTGAAGGCGAGGTGCTTAGAATTTAGCTCTACGAGTTCCTCATCCATAGTAGTCTTCCAGAACTTTATAATTTTTATTGTACGTGAGCAAGAGGATAGCGTCTTCTACTGAAACATTTGCTTTTTTGCCGTAGAGTGCAAGTTCATTATGTGATATTTTTCGTTACATGTTTGCAGATAGCATTCTTTATGTCATGGAATGGCATACATTGTATTTTTCATTTGTCCCTTAGGGTTCAATAAATGTTCAATTTAACACATTCTAATTGATGTCGTAATGAGCTTCACTTACTAAAATACTGCTGTGGTTCAGTCAAGGGCTAGACCACCGCCCTCTACCCTGTTTCCAATCAGTAATCAGATGCGCATAAGGAGACTAGTGATAAGGGAAGCGTGTTGCCTGCAATGCTCTGAAACAAACAAAACATGTCACTTGATCTCCAAACAGGAAAGCTCCCCTTGCCTCGTTTGTGGCAGCCCATGATGCTTACAATGATTCAGCCGTGCAGTACGATGCTTGGGGCCACTGCTTGCTCACTTAGAGTTCGAGAAAGGGGGCGCCGTAGCACTTCCCAATTGCCCCCGGAGTTATGATCTGGCTTGCCAGGAGCTCTTTTGTATTACTTCATGAGTTGTGTTCAGTGTGACTCATTATTTCTTTATCACGTGGCTCGTATGTGGTGATGTGGCAATCCCTCTAAGTGAAAAAAGTGTAAATGTGTTCAGTAAACATGATAAGCTGTAAATCATATAAAAATAATATAAGAGTATGCAATACCGTATATGATTTTTGTACAATTTACAAGTTCTGATATGTGTATTGGACACATTCCTATAATATTTTCACTGGGACCTATACTTCATTTCACCCTTCGTCCGAGTGCGGCGGACGCTACCAGCCATCCCAGCGAATCCAGCGTCGAGAGAGTGTCATGTGACCTTGAACTCCACTTAACCAAAACGTCGCGTGATACTCTCCCGGCGCCGGATTGGCTGGGGTGGCCCAGCATCCACTGGGCCACCCCAGCGGGCGCCCATTCCATGCCCAGCACCCTTTGCCAAGGGTGTTAGCAAGCACCCATTATGAAGGGTGCTTGCCTGAACACCATGAGGGTGTTAGCCCTGGGACAAACTGATTTACACCCTTAAGTGTGTAAAAACTTTTACTGTGTACTCAAGGCTTCTCTTTCCCATTAGTGCCAGCAAGCTTGTGTAAAGTGAAAAATATTGTAACTGAACATCGTTGCACTGACCCTTAACCTAAAGTAACTTCTTTTTTTTACTCCTGCATTACCGTGGGATCTTAATGGTGGGACCACGGAGGACTGGAGTGGTGGTCGCCGCAACCAGCGTCGTAAGACGTAGAACTCAAAAAGTCCAATAAATATTGAGCAACCTTGCAGCAGCTTCGCTTGTCATTAATATGTAAAAGTTTCTGGGGTTGAGTTCTCAAACTTGAGCTCCCGAAATTCTTGACAGTATTCTGAGGAACACCAACATTTTGTGGCCGTCTGTGATAAATTATATATGAAGTGTATAACTACAGCCACTTTCGGCCAGTGACTGGCCGAAAGTCAATGGCCAGTGACTGGCCAAATGGGAATGGCCAGGGGCTGGTCAAAAGTGAATGGCCACTGGCTGGCCGAAAGTGACTGGCCAGTGGCTGGCCGAAATCGAGTGGCCAGTGGCTGGTCAAAAGTGACTGGCCAGAAGTGGATGGCCAGTGACTGGCCAAAGGGAATGGCACTGGCCAAAGGTGAATGGCCAGTCACTGGCCAAACGTGAATGGCCAGTCATTGGCCTAAAGTGAATGGCCAGCGACTGGCATAAAGTGAATGGCAAGTCACCAGACGAGGACCAAAACACTGCTATTGCCGAGCACTTTGACCAGGCTTTGGCCATCGAAAATCTGGTTGGCCATAGTGCACTTGCCAGCGATGGCCCATTCACAATGTGCTGCTTGGGTAGTTTCTGCCACTGCGGCTTCTACGCTTCGTAACTCGAGAACAAATAATCTCGGGAACATGTGGTTTGCGCTTTCCTTTATTTGAGAAATGCCCCCAAACACATATAATTTCATCAAAATTAAAATCTATATCCTTTTAGACTGCCCGGTTTGGGATGAATACACCCATGTGCCAATATCAGCGGAGCCGTCGAAGCCTTCTGTACCACGAGGTCATCAAATCGAAGACTTTATCAACAAGGCTCAAAGGTTTAGATCCCTGATCTAAAGTTAGAGGTGACAGTGCTAAACACACAGCAGAAACGCCTCGCTCCTATTGAATCTGTACTGACCAGGGCCGCAACGCAAGTTCCTCGTCATTGATCACCGATGATGTAACATTCAGGAGGACCTTATCTCTCCAGCAGCTCGCCCCGTCTGCCCGAGCGCCCTGCCTGCCGCGCCAGCCAGTATCACCGTAGCAGTAAAAATCCGGGCGATCCTCTCGATCTTGAAGGCCCCGCAACTACCTGGTAGCGCCATATGCCGCCATGCCAGGGATTTAGAGTTTGCAGTTAGGGTAGTGGTAAACGGAGAATACACTCCACCTCTTGCTGTCAGAAAGTCATACTTGGCATAAATTTCGCTGTAAACCAGAATAAACAAGTGAAATGTTTGATTGACTTACGCATACATAAAGATATATTATTGTAAAGGTGTGATCGCTTCAGTTACAAAGCTTATTTTTATCTGTGAACGATGTTTAACTTTGCTAAATTTCAGTTCCGAATATGTTTCTCGTACAAGGTGTCTAAAACAGGTAAATAATCTGAGTAAAATAACAATCGAAAGTAATGTTGAGCCTTGCCAAGTTTCGTTAGCATTCAGGTGACGCATATATCTATTGCTAACATGCCCGCCCTGTCACATTTATGAAAATGACCCCGTCGTGCACATTCATAAGCAGTTAATAACATTCAAAACGTAATGAATAAAGTATGTGCGCGTTCATAGGTGGTCCTTTTAATATTTTCCTCCGTCGGGCAGTTTTTATCGCGCACATGGTTTAGAGCTAAGCTCTTAGGCGCCACTTTCTGGCTTGAGCGGCGTCGCCGCCGTCGTCGGCGTAATCGCGCCTTGCGTTATGGGACGTTTCCCATATTGACGTCCTAGGCGACGTCACGTGTGACGTCATGAGGGTCACCAGTGACGTCATGGTGGAGGAGAAGGAGGAACTTTTTTTCCGCTAAATTTAGTGGAAAACGTTTTCCGGTTAATTTACTGCTCCAGTGTTACTGCGTAGCTGGATTTACTGACCCAGTGTTACTGCGTAGTTCTTGCCGTCTCTCTTTGTTTTCCAGATGACTTTCTTTCGTCTGCCACATACATCCCCCACGCTGAAAAGCGCCGACGCCGTGTTCGTGCTAATAATGTCCGACAGTGCACATGAATGCGTGTACCAAGATGCAAATTTAAACAATATTTAATGGCATGAATTTTAAAGTAAAACGCCGCAACTAATCAATATCTTTGTCTGCATGTCAGAAGTGTTCCAAGCTAGTACGTACAAATTATTCATGATATTTGCTCTTATAATCACGCGCAGTAAGGAGATGCGCTGGTTGCTGACTACTTCAATTTGCAACAGAGCACTAGCTCCAGCTGAACCTCTAACGTAGTACATTATAATTACTCTATGGTTTCGAACGCTTTTGTGCACCGCACGCACAAAATGTGCACACCTTTGTAGGTGTAAATGACCTGTTTCATAACTAATACTTTTATGGGTGTAGCGGAATACGCCTTTGAACATAGGTGCAAATATCGCACCCTTAAATATTTTTCGACATTTCTAAAAACTTTACTAAAAGGTGTGACACAGTAATACATATTTTATCAATGTGTAAATCCAGATTACACCTCCTGGTAAAGGTGTATTTACCTCAGTACACTTTTTGTTAGGGTGTACAATGTGGCCCGGGTGCCAATACAGTTACTAAACAAATAAGTTACCCAAACGCGTCGTCAAATCAGCACGGGGATACTCGTATTTGGCCACTGTCGTGGCAATGTCGGCCGAAACCCGGCTCCGATATCGGCCGAATGTGCAGGTTTGCACCACGTCCCGAGATGTGGCAGATATTGGTGTACCGCTAGTATCGGCGGGATATCGTGCGAGTACTGCCCTGGTCGGAATGTCGGCCAGATATCGGTCAGATGTCGCACATGCATCTGCTCTGTATCGGCCGCACGTCGCCTATGCGCTCGCTTTGTATCGGTAATATCGGCAGTATTGGCTATTCAAGCTTACATGGCGCGCCTAGCACGCATAGATAAACAACCAATTGTTTTCAAGCTCTCACAGACGTTTATTAACCCATTATCACGACACAGAGCTTGTTCAAGGCACATTTACGAAAGTGGTACTCCCCTGTGGAACTCAAAGGAAATTATTAAGTAAAATAAAACTGTTTTCATGCCAGTCAAAATGCATAAATCATAGACCAAAGACCGTAGAGATTAGAGAGTTCTGGAAGATCGTTCCGATGACTGTGACAACGATAATCGATACTCCGCCGCCGCCTTTGCGCATACATTGTATTGATATGGGGGGTATGGAAGGCATCGGAAGAATACACTATACTTCCCCTTTTGAAAAATCCGGCAAAAACTTCCAGTGACATTCGGTGGAAACGGGTTAATTTCCACTCATTTTCACCAGAAACCAGCGTAGTTTACCAGTTTCTTGGTGGAAATATTACCGGCCGCCACTTTCAGTTACCAGATTCCGGTGTACGTTTTACCGGAGCCACTCTCGGTTAAAATCCGGCAAAAACTTCCCGTGACATTCAGTGGAAACGGGTTAATTTCCACTCATTTTCACCAGAAACCAGCGTCGTTTACCAGTCTGTGGTGGAAATATTATCTGAAGATACTTTCGCTGAAAGTTTTGCCAGAACCATTTTCGATTACCCGTCGCTGGAATCCTACCGGAAGCCACTCTCGTTTGCCAGACACCGAACTTCACTGGTAGCCGACGAAAGGGGAACGGCTAAAGGCAAGGAAGCCAAGACGAGCAGGGGGACTAGCTGAGTTTGTAATGGATGCCGCCAATGGAGTGGCATTCTCGTGAGTGCGTGTTTTAGCTCGAGACGACGTTGCAATCCTGCAAGAAGTGCGTGCAGCGAACTGTTTTGACGATCCAAAAAGGTGAGCAGGGATCACCGGCAACTTGCTATTTGCGACAGGCAAAAGTCGTGGCAGAGCAGGTACGAGACCACTCGGGTGGCATTCTCGTGAGTGCGAGTTTTAGCTCGGGACGACGTTGCAACCCTCAAGAAGTGCATGCAGCGAACTGTTTTGACGATCCAAAAAGGTGGCCCTTTCACCCGTTTTCATTCGAAACCAGTTTACCTGCAGTCTGTGCGGAATTATTTGCCGGCAAACAGATTTTGCTGTAATTTCATCGGTATCGGTATCGTGCCGGTATCGTGTGCCCGGGATTTCTCAACGGCGGCGGATGTTCGTTCTGCGCGGTCGCGGTTTTCGCTAAGCGTGCTACTGACACCTTGTGCACCGCGGCGGCGGCATCAGGGACGTCATCGTAAGTGTGCCCGTGATTTCTCAACGGCGGCGGATGTTCGTTTCGCGCGTTCGTGGTTTTCGCTAAACGTGCTACTGAGATCATACGTGTGTGTGTCCGTGTGGTGCACCTGCGCGGTTTTATTACCGTACGTCTAGGAATTTACCCAGCGGCATTGTAAGTACCTTGAAAGATATCTTTGGCGACAAAGAACTCGGTTGTTCCTATTTGGTTTGATTGCTTTTGTCTACAGCTGTGCAAATTGTTTCACTGGTATCGACCCGGTTAAATAGATACATAGAACCTTCAGGTCTCTGTGGACTAACCACTTTAATTGTTACCGAATCGTCCAGCATCTGGTAAACATGCACCAACCACGGTTCACAGGCTTCCTCCTAAGTGGCTTTCGTTGACTTCCGAAAAAAGAAAGAAAAAACACTATATATGAATTCCGGCCAATCTTCAACAGTTTGCCAGCGTCTTTGCTGAACATATCATCCTTTCGTGCGGTAAAACGGAATGTAAGAGAATGGTGCCTCACGCTCGCGCAATAATGATTATATAATTAGTGCATATTCGTTGCCCACATTCCTTCATTATTGTTGTTTGTTTGTTTTGTTTCTCTAGTGTTCACTATGTCACGGTATTTTATTGGTTGGCTGGTCTCACATAGAAGCATCTTTGCTTTCGTGGGCCAGCACGCACACATGTATTTTTCGAAGATAATTAAGATATTATTATATGGTGATCTTCTGGTAAATTGTAGATTTACTGGAAGCGAAAAGAGATCCATAATCCAGTAAAATAGATTTTTACTGGACACGAACTTCGGTAGGAATCCGGTGACATTCGGGTAAAAAGCCGGTAACATTCCTGTAAAACAACCGGTGACATTCCAGTAAAATATTCGGTGACATTCCGGTAAACTACGGCTTTACTGGAAGTGAAAGCAGTCCCATAATCCAGTAAAATAGACTTTTACTGGAAATGACATTCCGTTAAAAATATTTTTCAATAGGGCTTCGTCTCACCCTACGGTGGACTAAAGACAAAAGCTACGGACCGCCAGAACCAATCCCGAGCCACTTAGAAATTGTGCGGTATTTCGCTTTGATGACAGTATCGGTGCCCGCATCTCGGATCACTGATGAGGGGACGGGTGGACAGTGGTTCGAACCGAAGAGCACTGAGTGACTCAACAAGTTTACATTGCAAAGGAAGCCACGACATATAGGCTCCTTGCAGCGTCGAAGCTACAGAAATGATGCGGTGCTTTTGAATTCGAGCATTATTCGTCCACCCCTAATCAATGTTAAGCGTGCCATAGTATAGCGTGGAACGTGATTGGACCTGGCGGCCCGTGGCTTTGGCCTTTAGTCCATCGTAGGATGAGACAGAGTATAGAACACTCTATTGAGACGGAAGTAGGAATACTCCCAGAAGCATGCTTGCCGTGTACTTACCTTTATATAGCGATATATACTAACCCGTGATAGATGCATAATCCAACTGGGGCATCACAAAGCAACACAAACACAAAGTCGAGAAGGAGGGTCTCCCACATGCAACAAAACTCTCGCTGAGCCGATGAGTAGTTCTTTGCCGTAGCGCGACCAACAAACAGCACAATAATTACATGGCCTCTACCGAAGAAACCGGCAGTTATACCGAAAATCGGCATGGACGTATTCCGACCGTTCATGACAAAAAACTATGGCCGCGACTGTAAAGCAGTAAAAGCAGCACACGAGGGTGTATTCCTAGATCGCTTTCGCCGTCCCGCAGGGTCCTCCGCAAACCACTACGATACCCGGAACTCTACGGTCAAGGCCATCGGCGCGCTGGCGTAGTAGCTGCTTCTTCGTTGCGGAGGGCTTAGCAGAGGGGAAACGCGGTCTACGAAAGCTCCATACTGGAGTGCGCATTTCGGAAACCGCGGATCTGCGTGGCCCCCTATCCATCGCCACCACTTGGAATAAAGAAAATACTATGGCCCCAGTGAACCCATCAGCGCATCAGAGCGAGTCGCGTGACGAATTTCCGTCCAAGCGTTTTGCTTCTACGGAGAGCGGACACGTGTTTCGCTCTACCCCTCTGATTTGCTTGAAAGGGTCGTTGCGCTTGCTGACAGCCACACGAAGGCGCAACGCCCAGCAAGTGTCTGAAAATGCGTAGTTGGCGCATCGGAGCGCAAGCAGGGCACGTCAAAATTGAAAAGGATCTGAAAGCGAGCGATGACCAGGCAGCCAAAGCACGTGTGCTCATTCGGGTGTAAACAAACACAAAAGCTGCGCAAAGAGCAGACGAACTTGCACGGCCGGTTGATATTTGGTGGCCATAGGAGACGGACTTTAGAGTTCGGGAGGAGACGGCGGTGCGGCGACATCAGGGTCGTACTTCGGTTTTTTGGCCGTGCTTTTTAATGCGCGGAACGTTAACAAAAAAAATAATAGTAACAAAAATAAAGATATACCGCAGATGACTCATTTTCTCTAGCGCCTTATGTTTTGACAAACATTACACAATAAAATATGGGTTTTGGGAGATCCGATGCGCTCATTCTCATACTCGCTCATACACTTCAGTCACTAATACAGCATTTCCTTTTGCAGGGACGCTGCCGAAAAAGACGATTTTATGTACTTTTGGGATTCGCTTGAAGTCGTTTACCGTGGGGCCCCAGGAAGGCCTCTGCGACATCATTTTCTGGGACTTCTTCTACAAACCTGGAAGGGGCTCCTTTCTCAACCTCAGCTCAGTCGGGCTGCAGTGGTTTCTGAGATTTGCCGGGAACGACAGCGGAACCACCCAATTCGGAATAGGAATTGACCACGGGTATTGTTATGGCTTGACGTGGACATCAGGGACATTTGTGGTTGCAGGTGTCTAGCGAGCCGAGTTTTAACCTGTTATTTCTAAAAGGAATGAAAATCACTGTTAGTCCACGTGGAGATGTTGTGTGGTAAATGTCTCGTGGTCTATGTAATTGCACATCAATTGACCAAGAAACTATTTTTTAACCGGAAACGTTTTTTGGCTAATTGCTCAGAATTTCGTGGAGCAGCCTTTCGTGAAGCCGCGACCTGTGACATCCCATAATGCAACGCGCGCAGTGTAGCATTATGGGTCATCACAAACCTATACAGCAATTCAGTTTTTAGTTTCTCTGAACACTGATGTTCAAAACGTATAAAGGCTGAGCTCTCTTTTTTAGATCAAGGAGTTAACTATTACAAGGGCAAAGAAGAAATTCCATGGGCGTTAACTTTCCCAACTGGCAGCCAGCAAAAGCTCTCAGGTTTCACCGGCTTGTGACACTCATCCTGAGCTTAGAGGAGTATTCACACGAGAAATAATTCCTGGGGTTTTTCCTCGGAACGCGCATCAGCGCTATAAATGCGCCATACTCTTGCGATGCGGCGTGTCAAGGTTGCTTCCGTGGTTGAAGGAGGGAACGATGCTTTGAGGGTACAACCCCTGATCTGTCTTATAAGAGCCGGATGGCGCATAGCAGCTCCGAGCAGGGCGCAAGTGAAGCATTCGAAAGTTGTATGCTTGTTACGGAAATCGGGTGTCTGCTGGGCTTCCTGTGCATTCAGTCGGTGTTTTGGTCCATGCTTGCCAGTGTTTTTGCGTTGGCTTTAATAATCATGTTCCGAATTAAATCCCGAAAATGAGGCACTTGAACTAGGGACATATGCACATTTTATCAACTAGAACCTCAAAATATTTACACTGAATGGCTTCCCATGATACTTCTCGGGTATGAATGCACTCTTACTGCGCAACAAGCAGGCTGTCTTGAAGTGACAAGCGAAAATCCAGCACCCTCGACGCTTTTCGAACCAGCACTTGGAAAGGCTAAAAAGGCTGCCAAGCACTCACTTCCGGGACAAGCCTCCTACTTCTGGTGGCTTCATACCTGTTTGCTGAATGCACCATCCATCCCCAAAGTGGATATCAGTGGGTGCAACCGTTTTCGGTTTGGCGGCGGATGAATTTGCTCTTAACGATAGCTCGTCCTCAAACGCTTTGGTGTCCAGTCTGAAAAACGCTAAATTCGTCTGTGATGGTGTAAAGGCTGGAAACGGTTGAACTTGACTGCAAACGCTGACATCTCTTCCGCATCTCAGACCCTCTCGGTGTGAAATACTGTTAAAGGCCTGACCACACTACACTTCGTCTCACTCTAGCATGGACTAACCGCGAAGGCTGTGCTAGCGCGAGCGGCAAGCCTTGACTGCCTTGACTAGAGCACTTGCTCCACGAGCGCTCGTGCAGCCGCCGCGGCTTCATTCAAAGCGACTAGCTCGCGGTTTCAGCACACGCGGCTAACAATAGTCCATACTAAGGTGAGACGAAGTATAGCGGCAACGGCGCTGCCGGTCGGCGCGATTGGGCAGCACCGCCGTCCGGCGTCGCCACGCGAGGAAGCCATATTGGTCTCCTTATTAGGGGCGTCATAGTCACGTGACAGCACTGGCTCTCTCGTTCTCGAGATTGCGCGCGCGCCTCCGCAGCATTTCCCGCTCTTTCGTCGTCTGCTCTTCGTTAGACTCTTCCTTTTCGGATCTCATCTTTCGCATATATCAGCATCGAAACCGCACTCGGTGCCTACATGGTACGACGTGTCCATGATGACTTGGGCCGGCTTGCTAGAACAGCGTCTCAGCTGAGACTGGGTGAAAGAAAGCACTGCAAAGGCTGGGGCGCGCGAGCGTCTTGAGACGCAACTTGAGTCCCGCTCAGGTCGTGCGCTGGCTTTGGCAGTGCTTTCTTTCACCCAGTCTCAGCTGAGACGCTGCTTCTAGCAAGCTGGCCTTGGTGATCAGCGTGAGTGTGATCATCATAGCCTGTTCGTTGATGTTGGGACTTCACCGCGCTCTGAGGGGAAGGAGGCGCAGGTTTTGGGACCGGCCGAGTTGGTGCTACCGAAACACCGAAGGACAGGTCAGTGATTTGCTGCCCGGATGCGCGCAAGAGATAAAGGATGCTTTCGAAAAACTCACCAAATCAACACGATGACCGTCACAACGCAGGCGATATGCGACCCGTACCACGGAGAAACTCACCTGTCCTTCCGAATTCATCTTCGATAATTTCCCAGCGGTCGTTCTTAGCGTCCTTATCTAGGTAGTCTGGATGCGTCTTAATTGTCATGAAAAAGGAAAACAGTCGCATTGCTTCGAGGAACCGCTCCGTTGTGAAAGGCATTGGGGGAAGTAGGGATAGCAGTCGAAACGAAACAAAGCAACGTTCCCTTGCGACGTGAAAGACGCGCGGAGAAGCGGCTTGGGCTTTGCAATGGCATCGCAACGTTACTATCTACGCTACCTCCCATTGGCTTCTTTCTTCGGCGGTAAGAAACGGCGAGCCCTCAACCGTGCACGGGCAGGTTCCCCTGACTGCGCCGAGCGGCGAGCCGCGGAGGCCGAATACAGATTTTGGCCGTCAGTCCGCGGTGGCCGGCGGCGCGTGCAAGCCTCCGCGAAGCTAGTGTGGTCGGTCGGGCCTTTAGTCAGGTGCTCCCGAACCGTTTGAGACAAAAAATAGCACTATTGTGGTTGTCACCGCCCTTTAAGATACAGAAATAAAATATTCGCGTCGCACACAAAAAATGCACGACCGCAATTTGTAGTGACCAATAAATCTGTAAATCTTAATTAAAATCCGGTGTTGAAGCCGGAACCGGATTTCTGAGTGTCAAAAAATAGCAAAAAAAAATATATATACTACTTAAATGTCTTATACCGGGTGTTTCCGTGAAGGTTTAAAATGAAATTCCTAAATATAGCGTGATTGAGCAAAAAAGAAACGCATTCTCGAAATGATCTGCCAGCCTCGACGGACGTCAAATATTGCAAAATCAAACTAACTACCTAGACATGCTATAATTATATTTTAATTAGTAAAAATAAACGTATGGTTTTAGTAAGAAAGCTGCTAAGCACCATCGAATACTCCTAAATGAACTAATTTCTGAAATATACAAGGCACGGGCAACGTTTTATAGCGTTCCGCAAACAAAATCCCTTTGGACGCGTTTTTAGGTTTCCACTTTTTACCGGAGCATATCTTTGCACCCGCAGTCCTGCTCGCTAATGGCCGAGGCGCAAAGCCCCCGCCTCACCTTACTCGTAAGATGAAGGGAAGCATGGCGCACTTTAGTTGCACATATCGGCCGCTGGAGATCGGGACCGCGGGCGCAAGGACATGTTCCAATAGAAAACCGAAACCTAAAAACCCGTCCAAATGGAGCGTTCTTTTATTTTTTAACGCCTAAAAATGCTGCCTCTGGCTTACTACATCTTTATAAAATAATTTGATTTAGTCGTTCTCCGATGATACTTATTGAGATTATTTTAGAAACCATGTTTATTTTCAGTAATTAAATTATATTGTTATAATTTAGGCAATATTTTGGTAATTAGTATGTTTTTTGCATTCCTTGGCGTCTCCTCGGAAAGAGCTTCAATTTTTCTTCTCGACCACTTTTTTATAAGATCTTTTTTAAACACTTCGCTGAAACCCCCGGTATGTAAGAGGAATTTGATGTCTTTAGATGACTTGTAAACAAGCGCACGAGTTGCTTTAGCTTGAGGTTGGTTCTGCGGATATACTCCAGAGAATTACCGGCTTAATTAAGCGGCGGTATATTACGATAGGACCTTAATTCGTATATTTTGTTAACTGAGAATGGTGCTTTTGAAGTGGCCATTCTATCGAGTATTGTTGAACTAAACCTCATGAATATGCGTCATTTCTCGCAGCAATGCCCTTGGAGCACAAAACGACCTCAAGCAAGCCGTTGGTATACGCACATTTAGAGACTTATGGCGTAGGAACATCCGGCATTACGGACTGCTCAAGTTCCAAGTGCACGACGATTTCGTAACCGATAGAAAGACCGTCCAGGACTACGATAATCTTTTCGAGGTAATGCACTGCCTGCCGCCTTTCTGGGAGAACGCCGGTGAATAGATCACTCGTATTCGGATCTAAAATATTCGAAATATTCGAAATAATAAAAATGCAATATAGATACGTGTTTTATATCGTAAGGTTACTCTGACCAATGCTGTCTTCTAGCTGCTGAAAATGACTCTGAAATAAAATTCGTATCATGAAGCCGGATATACTTTCGCCGTGAAAATGCATTATGTGAGACAAGTATCACAATGGCGCATCATATAAATACGCAGTGCCTCTGAGCGCCTTTTTGACAGAGGACAGCAATCCTATGTACGGCACTTTTAAGGGGTAAAGTTAAAAATAAACGAAGCGAATAATGTTTCTTTAGTATTTTGCGATTTTTAGAACGTCATAAAAGCGGTTTGATAACAAAGCAGCGTACCTGTAGTCCTTGTGACTTGCTCACTTTGTTTTCTTTGTGCCCTGAACTCGGAGTGGTCAGATTTAAGGAAATGATCCACTTCTAGTATCTACGGAGCCTGCGAGCTTACCCGAGAGTACATCTGAACGGCAGCACAATTCCACGCGCCAGTAAACAGGGGGTTAACACGCGCCCCTGTTATAACCAACAGAAATGCGTGACGCAGAGAATCGACGTCCCTGGAGCATCAAGTTACCCCACGTTTGCGGCTGTGCAAATCGCAGCTTCCGAGTTAAGCGGTGCCAAAACGTTTGAGAGAGTCTCCATTAGAGGGAGCTTCCAACTGCTCCATCGGCGTCACGTGGCTTATGGTTTGCAACACGAGCTGCGAGCAGGTGACGAACGCGTTGGTCATCTGCGAGCGTCTCAGCCTCTCCGCCTGCTTTCCTCCTCAACACGCGAGAACGCATCGCATGCGCACTTGCGACCAATCCTGGCCGATGGCGTCCACCGTGAAATCGCAAACACTCCCCTTGCTTTGAGATGGACGTTCTCTACAATCTAGGCTCTGTCAAAAGGTTCATCACCTGTCGCGCCCCTCCTTATCATTGCGCGGCATACGGCACTCGGCGCACTTCCCCTTCCAGCCACAATACCGTTGCTAGAGCCGTCAATATGAACAAACGCACGACGTGAGGTTAGAATTTGTCTAAGAAAAATAGGAAATAATTTTTTGTAAGCATCGTGCCGTCTCAAAAACCAGTTATTGCGACTTTTTTAATGCTCTCAGTACCATAAAGCCTTGAGAAGAACAAGTCATAAAGTTCTACAAACGGTTTCTCCTTCCTAGCAGACGACACGATGGCTTCGCGGGTTCGCTGGTTTTTTCTGAGGGAGAACGCGGCTGCCTTGAATGAAGTTGCTGACGATCGACCAAACTTCTATTCTCGGGGTCAACATTTTGTGGGTTCTCGCCAGCGAAGTGTGCCCGTAAACAGCTTTGATCGACAGTTGAAGTGCGCAAGCGCGCAACCGCCTCAACGTGGAGCTCTCTTCCGCAATATTTGACAAGGTGGAAACATTGTGAAACCGAATCACCTGTGACGACGACGTGAAGTGTATAAAGACCACAGTGCAGACCAATACACGTTTCAAAAATGTCTGACATCACAGTTGTAAGAACGCGCAGGAATGCACAGAGTCTGACAAAAATTAAAAAAAATTAGTCTATTCAAGGTAAAAATATACTTTTCTCGGGACCACATTAATCCTGGTAACGGATGTTAGAAAATGAGCTACACGTACTAATTTGTTCACCAATTAGTTAAAATGACTAAATAACTTTTTCAATTTGTGAAAATAGATATGTTCCAATTAGAAACTTGCTGAGTGTCATCGAAATCCACTAAGTCAGTAATTTTCAGAAAGACTTTGAACCTGTGAGAAGCGCAGTAGTGCAGTAAATTTGCCACTCGTGAAGTGGATACAAGTATAGCGGTTGCCCTAAGGTGCCCGTGCGATTTTTCATCTCCTATAAGAGCCCCAGCCTTGTAGCTGCTCCACGCATTGTAACGTTAGCGCACTACTGCGCGTCTCATGCGCTCAATATCATTCTAAAAATGACTGATTGGGGTGTTTCGGATGACGATCTGCAAGTTTTTAATTGCAACCATATGACTATTTTCAATATTTAAAAAAGTTAATTATCAAATTTTACTTAATTAGCCGACTCATCGTTACGATGAGGCCTATATACTATGCCGCCCTGGTCCTATAACTCACCCCCCAAAGCGCATAAGCCTAGCTTTCACAGCTTGTATATATATATATATAACGGGCATGGGTGCGGGGGCCGAAGGCGTGGGTATATAACTGAGAAGAAAAGAAAAACCCTTGGTGAAAAGGGTTTTCTTTTCTTCTCAGTTATATATATATATATATTGTAACGGGCGAAAGTAAAGATGACAAACGGGGACATGAGGGGAAAGAAGACGAAGTACAGAGAGTAGGAAAAGGACGACGGCTGGAACGCTCGTAACATTTTGGTGGCAGCGGTGGGATGTTGAGCATAAACGTCCGCTCCCAGCCTGCAAATGCGGAACCAAATTGGGAGCGACTCGCCGAACAGCTTTACAATCGGTTGGTGGAGAAGAGCTCAACTGACGCTGCAATTTTACTTGCAGAGGTCAACGATCGCCTTGCCCCTCGCATCGCGAACGCGGAGCAGACTTTACATCAAAAAGTCAGCAATGTTCATCAACACCTCTCCTCTGTACATACTCGACTGGAGCACCTGAAACAGGCCCTACAAACTAATACGCGACCAGAAGGTTCGGGTAACCCTTCCCGCAACCAAGAAGCAGCTGTGATCCGCCATTGTAGTAACGATGAGCCCGAAAGACAGGCAGATATAGCTCCATCGGATTCCGGCACTAGGCGGCTCAAACCCCCGACGTTCGATGGTCTTGGCTCCTAGAGGACGTTCATCGTGCAATTCGAAATGGTGGCTCTACACAATGGCTGGGACTCCCCTGGCAAGGCTGCTGCCTTAGTCGCCCAGCTACGTGGAAAAGCGGCAGTGTCCCTGGAGTGTATTCCGGATTCAAGCCGAACTTCATATGAACATCTGTTACAAGCTCTGGATTCTCGCTTTAATGATGCGCATCTTCAACAGCTACACTTAACGGCACTCAAAACCTATCGCCAGGGAATAGAGTCGCTACAAGAGCTAGCCGATGCCGTCGAGAAATTGGCGAGGAAGGCTTTGGTGGGGTGTTCTGAAGATACACTCCACCTGATGAGCAATTCTGCTTTCATCGATGCCATCAAGGATCTCGAAGTTCAACGATGTCTGCGGCTAGCGTGACCCTACACGCTCCGCTCTGCCCTGGATCACGCGTTGGAAACGCACGCGGCCGTAAGAGCAACAGCGTCCACGGTGAGCCAAGCAAACCATATTGCTACTATGGGTGGCACGCAAGACGGCCACCGCAGGCTTGACAGGCGTCAATGCTTCAACTGTGGACGACGAGGCCACCTTGCTCGATCTTGCCGGAATCCGTGCCCTCCATGCCAGGAAAACCTTCCGCGCTTGCCCGACGGGGCGGCGTCCCGTGTAGTCCACGAAGTCCCCTGGCAACAACATCGATGTGCACATCGCTGAACCCACACGTCTCTGTCTACTTGCCTGGAATCGGACAATGCTGATCGATTCTATTATAAGACACCGGAACTGGGGTGTGCGTCATCGGTGCTAAGTTGCTGCGATCGGCCGACCGTATTGCATCAACAACAGACTGGAAAGAACTACGACTTCTCTCGCCAAACGGAAGCCACATTCCTTACATTGGACGCATCGACATTGACCGTGGAAACACCTGGAGAGAGTGTGACACTTTCACTCTTCGTTGTGGAGAATTAAAACCCTCCAGTTATTCGTTGGATGTGACTGGAGTGCGGCAGTCAATCTGCTCGTCTCCTCTGAACACGGTCATGCACAGTTATCAACACAACGAGATTGCAAGTCCCGTTGTACGGCTGCCAATGCATCGACGTTGGGACTTTGTAAAGAACTTAGGCCGAACATGAAGGAAACATCTGTGAACCGGGGTTTCTTCTGCTGCGCACTGTTTTTCATAATCAACTTCGTACTAACAAGTTTGAACATCCATGCGCCTACTTGCTGAAACTTTCGAAGAATGTTTTACGCTCTTTGCTACCCCTGAAGATCGTTTGCGAACCGTTCATGGGCTCAGTTGTTGCCACAAAAGACATTACGGTTCCAAAAGCTTCGGCGGTCTGGGTCCCAGCAACACTTCAGGGAGATAAGCGATCGGGAGACTTCTAAAGTCGAAACTGTTCTGCACTCGCGCCCTGGGCCGGAATTCGCCATGCCCCGCTGTCTTGCCTCCTCTCGCCAATGCGTCTTGGAAATTCTTGTTCCTAACTTGGCCAGCGACGACCTCCACCTAAAGCGAGATGACAGCTTAGGAGTTGCTTTTGAGGTTGAGTCACAAATGGTGGTTGCCACTCTTGTAAGTTCGCCTTCGTTTCCTGCTTCAGAAGAACAATTAAGCAGAACCGGAACCCTGTGGACTGAGTTTAACTTTGGACCCAATCTAATTCGCGGCAGTAAAATAATTTATTCAGTCCCTACTCATTAGTTTTCGAAGCTGTATCGCGGTTACAAAAGAAGAGCTGAGTCATACGCCCCTCGTCCACCATGCCATCAACACCGGTGACCACACGCCAATGCATCAGCACCCACGACGAGTCTCTATGCCCGAGAGACGTGAAATCAACGCTCAAGTTAACGATATACCGCAAAGGGGCATAGTAAGACCTTGTAACAGCCCGTGGTGTTCACCTGTTGTGCTCGTCAAAAAAAAAAGATGGCTCGACAAGGTTCTGCGTCAACTATAGAAGGTTGAACATCATCACTAAGCCCGATGTGTACCCCCTACCTCGGCTTGATGATGCCCTTGACCGTCATCATGGTTCCCACGATTTCTCGACCTTGCATTTTATCTCGGGATACTGGCAAGTTGAACTTGATCCAAGATGAAGCTGAAAAGTCAGCCTTCGTAACGCCTGACGGCCTGTTTCAGTTCAGGACGTTCGCTGTTTGGATTATGCAATGCACCGGCGACCTTCCAGCGTCTTATGGATAAAGTCCTCGGCCAGGTAAAATAGACATCGCCTTAGTCTACCTCGATGACGTAATCGTGTATGCCGAGAACGTTGACAAGCATCAACATCGTCTTAGTTTTATTCTAGATGCCATCTCGAAAGCTGGACTTCGTGTAAAACCATCAAAATGTTTCTTCCGAATATGACGAAGTAATCTACCTCGGCCATGTCGTCAACAAATATGGTATTCGTCCAGACCCTGCAAAGCTGTCAGCTTTCGCTAATATAGACGTACCCACAACGATAAGGAAACTAAAGAGCTTTCTACGTTTCGCGTCCTACTTTCGCCACTCTGTGGATAAATTTTCAGTGAGGGCTTCTTCCCTGAACCGGCTCCTAAGAAAAGATGCCGAATTTGTATGGGGAGCGGAAGAAGCGGCAGCCTTCGCAGACATCAAGAGAGCTCTTCTAGAACCACCTACGCTGGCCCCTTTTGTAGATGACGCACAGACCGTCATCCACACTGATGCCAGTGGAGAAGGCTTAGGTGCTGCCCTTATTGAACAGGATAAAGACGGTCGAGAACGCCCCATTGCCTACGCCAGCAGGAGGCTTAGTGAACCAGAAAGCCGGTGCCACTCTTCCGAACTGGAGTATCTCGCAGTAGTGTGGGCTGTGGAAAAGTTTCGCCCTTACCTCTACGGCAAGACATTTACACTGGTCACCGACAACTCTGCATTGCAGTGGATCCAATCGAAGACCGATCTTACGCCAAAACTTGCTCGCTGGGCCTTGAAACTTCAAGAGTACAATTGTGCAATTGCTCACCAAAGCGGAAGACACCATCAAGACGCCGATTTCCTCTGCCGCAATCCGTGGAAGATGGTTCATCAGTTTCTGTTTCAGCTCTGCTTGATTTGCAAGCAGCGCAGTCAAACGACACAGTGACGTTGACTATCATCAGTAATCTCGCAAACACAGGCAGTGACTCTTCTCGTCTTCACGGACGACGCCTGCAACGTTTGCGAGCACACTACCAGCTACGCGACGGGCTTCTCTGTCATAGATCACGGCAGTCAGATTCGTGGCCGCCTGTTGTTCCCACGCGAGTCTCCGCCGCAACGTTATAATCATGTGTCACGACGTTCCCACTGCTGGTCACCTTGGAAACCACAGGACATTAGAAAAAATTGCTGAAAGGTTCTGGTTGGCGGGTTTGAGAGGTGACGTTCGGCGGTACGTTGCTTCATGCACCACTTGCCAAATGCGCAAAACACCGCCGAATCAAAAAAGGCAGAACTTCACCAGATACCTCCCCAAAGAAGTCCGTTTGAAGTAATCAGTATAAACCATCTGGGACCATTCCCAAGATCAGAAGATGGCAACAGGCACATAATTGTGGTGATAGACCACTTAACGGAGTGGGTTGAGGTATACGTGGTTCCCGACACGTCAGCGACACACCTCGTCAGTTTTGTAAACAACCATCTGGGGTCGCGGCATGGGACTCCTCGGATGATCATTTCTGACCTAGGAACATTGTTCATGTCTCGTGATTTCAAGGATGCACTTATGAACTAGGGGATTGAACATGCAGCAGCTTCACCCTACCACCCCCAAACAAACGGATTGGTAGAGCGCACTAACCGTACTTTGAGGGATATATTAGCTGCATTCGTTAATTTATCTCACAAGAACTCGGACCAATATATTGACACTGCTGCGTTTGCACTAAATACATGCCAACAAGAAACAACGAGCCTATCGCCATTCGAGTTGGTGTATAGAAGGCTTCCCACGCTTTCAGAGGAGACAGCGATGAGCACGACTTGGACCCGCCGCGCGCGGGACTATGAATGCGATTTCTTTAGGCAACTACACGAAGCAAGAAAGAGCTCGACTCGCCATAATTCACAAGCAGTCACATCTCACATAGCGCCTGCGCACTGGAAATTCTGGACCATCGTTCAATTCAAAAGAATTAGTACTTCTTTGTAGTCACCTCAGACGGCCGCAGCGGTCCGACAAATTGCTCCCAAGGTACTGCGGACCCTTCAAAATAAGCAGGCAACTCGGTCGAGTGACATATCGCCTCGAGGAACTGCAAACACTGCCTCAACGAGGAAAAGACCGGACTCTGACAGCTCATGTCAGTCAACTCAAACTTTATGTAGAACGCGATGACTACGTTGGTTCTGTCCGGGACGGATAGTCTCTTGGAGGGGGGCGATTGTAACGTGCGAAAGTAAAGAAAACAAACAGACTTGAGGAGAAGGAAGACGAAGTACAGATAGTAGGAAAAGGAGAACGGCTGGAACGCTCGTAACAATATATACATTTATATATTTATATGGTGAGGGTATTTATGAGGGATGTATTTGATGGTGCGCTGTGGGAAGACCAGAGGCGATCAATGGAGGAACAGCCGATTCGCTGTCAGCTTGTGTGGGAAAACCATGCAGCGCGCGCCCCTATTTCCCAAAAATGTGCGTCGTCGTCTTCGTAACAGCTCCCCCTGGTGGTGTAGTGCCGGTCATCCGGTACTGTGGGGTCGTTAGGGTGGGGGCGAGATAGGCTTGATGCGGGAGACGTGTACGATGTCTTGTGCTCTAGAGCGATGGTCGCGGGGCGGAGATATTGGAACCAGCTCGTAGTTGATGTCGGAAAGACGACGTAGGAATAAATATGGACCGGTGAATTTAGGTAGGAGTTTTTTACATTTTCAAGTCTGGCGAATTGGTGTCTTCAGTAAAACAAGGTCGCCAATATTATAAGACACTGGTATGTGGGTGTCCGCGTGACGAAGTTGTTGTAGCTGTTGTGATTGCAGAGTTTGTAGGCGGACGAGTCGACGAGCGTCTTCGGCTTGACGAATGATTTCAGAGGCAAAGGGGTCTAGAGGGTTGTCAATATAGGGCAAAACAGTGTCCAGAGTAGTGAGAGGGTCGTGAGCGCAGAGGAGATAATAGGGGAAAATCCTGTAGTTGTTTGACGTGCGATATTATTGGCGTAGGTGACGTAAGGAAGGATTTCATCCCAGTTGGTGCGGTTGTCCGCAACATACATGGACATCATGTTAGCTAGTGTGTGATTCAGCCGCTCGGTGAGGCCGTTAGCCTGCGGATGATAAGCGCTTGTGACGTGATGAGTCGTACTGACGAGCCTGAGGACCTCGTTCAGAAGTTTTGCAAAGAAGGGTCGCTGGTAATGGACTGCGAAGCGCCATGGCGTAGTAGTATGGAGGTGAGGAAAAAGTTCGAAACTTCTCTTGCGGTAACCTCAGGAACAGATTTGGTTTCTGCATAGCGGGTCATGCAGTCAATAGCTACGATGATCCACCGGTTGTTATTGGTGGAGACGGAAAATGGGCCCAAGAAATCAATTCCGACTCTTTGGTGTGGTGGGGAGATGGAGTGTACTGTACCAGATGATTTTGTCGTTGGACTCTTCCTGGTCTGGCATTGGTGGCAAGAACGGACGTATTTATTGATGGCACGGAACATTCCGGTCCAGAAGTAGCTGGTTCGGATTCGAAAGTACGTTGTAGAGAAGCCGAGATGTCCGACCGTTGGGTCGTCATTATTAGCACGAATAAGATCTTTTTGCAGCTCTCGTGGAATGACAAGAAGCCAAGGACGTCCTTCCGGTTCGTAATTTAGTCTGAATAGGGTGCCGTTGTGAAGGGCGAACAAACGCGCTGTGCGTGCTGTGCTCTGTGAGACATATGGGGTTACCCCAAGAAGGTGATCCATTGTTGGTTTTAGGTTAGGATCAGAGACCTGAGCTGCAGAAATGTCAACTGGTGTCAAAGGTGCTGTCGTGAGGAAGTTTCTTGTATCTTGATAAGAAGCGGCGAGCGGTAGAGGGCATCGAGACAGGCAATCGGCATCCACGTGGTTTGTTCCAGATTTGTAGAGGACGGTGAAGCTATAATTTTGCAATTTGAGGGACCATTGTCCAAGGCATTCTGAGGGGTCTTTCGGACTGGCGAGCCAGCAGAGCGCGTGGTGGTCGGTCACTATAAGGAAGTGAATGCCGAAGATGTAGGGGCAAACTTTTGACACAGCCCATATAAGAGCCAAGGATTCGCGTTCAGTTATGGTGTAATTCCGTTCACATTGGGTAAGAGTGCGACTCGCGTAGTTGATAACACGTTGGTTGTTTGGAAAGTTCTGAGTCAAGACGGCGCCGACACCATGTCCACTAGCGTCTGTATGTATTTCGGTTTCGGCTCCTTCAGTAAAGTGGTCAAGAATGGGACTGTTCGTCAAGGCCGATTTAAAAGATTCAAAAGATTGGCGTTGAAGTGGGCCCTATTTGAATACGGTGTTATTGCGAAGGAGTTGATTGAGAGGCTCAGCGACGTGAGCAAAGCCAGGGATGAACTTTCGGAAGTATGTGCATAGTCCAAGGAAAGCACGGAGGTCCTTCTGAACTTGCGGAACAGGAAATTCAGAAACGGCTCTGAGTTTGTCGGGGTCCGGGCTGATGCCATTGGCACTGACGACATGGCCAAGTACTTTCAGTTGTCGAGCTGCGAACGGATATGTCTTCGAGTTTAATTGTAAGTGTGCTGAGCGAAAACAACCAAGAACTTGCCTCAGCCGGTTTAAATGTTGATCAAGTGTGGTTGAGAAAACGACGATGTCGTCAAGGTAGCAAAGACATATATTTTAGGTGAGGCCGCGAAGCAATGTATCCATCATCCTTTCGAAGGCCGCTAGGGCATTGCACAGACCAAACGGCATTGCGTTGAACTGGTAGAGGCCGTCAGGTGTGACGAACGCTGATGTAGGTCTGTCAGCATCAGCAACTGGTATTTTCCAGTAGCCGGTCCGAAGATCCATCGATGAAAAGAAGGATGACCCTTGAAAGGCGTCTAGGGTGTCGTCGATCCTGGGCAGAGGTTAGACATATTTCCTGGTTACTTTATTCAGACGGCGGTAGAAGCGCCAGGACCGATCCTTTTTACGAGGACGACAGTTGACGACCAAGGGCTGAAGGAAGGTTGGATGACTTTCTTCTCCAACATTTCGGTGACGTCCTGTTGGATGACTTTGCGCTCTGTAGGCGAAATTCGGCATGGTCTGCTTCTCAGGAGGCTTGCCTCTTCAGTGTTAATGCGATGATAAACAACGGGTGTTTGAGCAAGGACTTGGCTGCTGAAGTCAAATATATCATAATAAGCTTTAAGCAGGGTGACTAAACGATGTTGGTCCTCAGCAGGTAAATTAGCGTCAAACATCTTTGTAATATTGTCGCTCGTATCGCGTGCAGAAGCGGGTGGACAAGTAGGTGGGGACAAATGTTCTGAAAGAGTGGCGATGTGGTGTTCTTCATACTTGGTCATATTGGCGACACGACTGTTCCGGGGAAGTATTTGCGACTCCGTAGATGCGTTGGTGAGGCAAAGACAAACACTGCCTTCTACTAGAGATACGATGGAGTATGAAACGACTATACTTTTCTTCACAAAATTGTGATTCGACAGGTTCCAATAGTCCAGAGGTGCCTATAAACGACGGGTCGGCTGTGAGCTCTACGGCAACGGCAGATAGGGGTGGCAAAAGAAGGTCGTGGTTTGTGCGAAGGGTCATGCTTGTTGAATGAGAGTGGTCAGCGACAGGGTCGATGCAGCTCAGCTCTATTTCGCCTCTAGCACAGTTCATGAAGGCGTCTGTGGATGTCAGGAAATCCCAGCCTAAAATAACATCAGCAACGCAGTTGGAAACGACGAGGAATACTACAATATAGGATATGTCTGCAAAGAGAGTGGACATTTATGCACATCTGAGAGGTTGCACCAATTCGCCGTTACCCATGCGCAATAGGTGTCCGTTGGCTGGAGTAATTACCTTACGTAAGCGGCGGCAGACATCCTCTGATAAGCATGATTTGGTGGCTCCTGTGTCGACCAATGCAACGAAGTTTTGCCCTGAAATATGAACGTCTAGTATCGTCGGTCCAATAAAAGAAGTATTTTCGGCAGCTTGTGGCAGTGCAGCCTGACCTCCGGTGGCAACACAGACTGCCCTCCTTAGTTTGACGACGGCGTCGACGCTGCGGCTGCGTGGTTTAAGGGTGACACTGATCGGCGACGTCTAGGGTACGGCGAGGGTGATCGGCCGCGGTGAACTTGAGGTGTTTGTGAAGCATTTTCTGAGCGGCGTGCGTCGAGGAGTGGCTGTCGACAAAATCTCTCGAATAGGGAGACGGATTTCCAGGTGCATGATAATAGGTGCTATTGATTCGTCGACGGCAGTAACGGGCGATGTGAACAGCCGTGTGACAATAGAAGCACACCGGGCGCTGGTCTTCTGTACTCCAAATGTCGGTGCGTCGTTGTCGTTCCTGAATTCGTCGTGGGGGTTGGGGGTGGTGTAGGAAGGAGGTCTGGTAGTGGGGTTGCGTGTCATACAGCTTAGGGCAGCAGGGTGTGGGTGCTGGTGGTGCTGGCACGTACATAGGGGTAGGCGGAGCGACTGGTTGGAGAGCAGCGCGTACTTCACCCTGTACTACCTTCTGGATAGTTTCGGTGTCGCTCCGTTGGTTTCGGGTGACATCTGACAATCGTGGTGTGCCGAAGTACGCCAGCAGTTCCTGGCGGATAATTTCTTAAATTAATTTTGGGAGGTCGGACGCCGTTGTGGTCTGTGGGGTATACTTCAGGCAGGCGTTCGAAGGGTTCCTTCGTTATCCGGGCGCTCTGGAGCTCCTCGTGCTTCTTGCACTTTGTAATGAGGTGCTGAACTTTTGGAGGAGATTTTGGAGCAACAATTGAGAATAGCTCGTGCGATAGCCCTTTTAACAAATGCCGGATTTTGTCATCTTGGGTCATGTCATTGTCGACGCGGCGACACAGGCGAAGGACGTCCTCAATGTAAAACGTGGAGGACTCGGTTGTGGTGTGATACCTTCGGGCAAGTTTATCTTGCGCCTGTTGTTTCCGGCGTTCGGGTTTGCCAAATACTTCCGCGAAAGCCAATTGGAATCCATCCCAGGAATCTATCTCTTCTTCGTGATTATCGAACCATTGGAGTGCGGTATCCTTCAAGAAGAAAAGTACATTCGCAAGCTTGAGATATCGTCCCACCTGTTATGTAGGCTAGTCCGGTCGTAACGTCTTAGCCAGTCGTTGACATCTGCCTCTGGTGCTCTGTTGAAAAAAGGTGGATTTCGCTGGCGGTTCTTGATAGGCGGTGCAGCGGGTTGGCGTTGTCCGTTGGCATTGCCCTCCTCGTCCGGCATTGCGTTGTGCGTTGAACGTCCGCTACGAAGCTCCAGGGCCGATCGTGCTAGCACAAGAACCGAGAGGTTGGGAATCGTCCGCACCTCCACCACTTGTGAGGGTGTTTATGAGAGATGTATTTTATGGTGAGATGTGGGCGATCAATGGCAGAACAGCCGAATCGCTCTCAGCTCTTGTGGGAAAACCATGCAGCGCGCGCCCCTTTTTCCCAAAAATGTGCGCCGTCGTCTTCGTAACGATATATATATATATATACTTTACTTGACTTTTTTCCCCGGCCTCAATATTTCGCGATTTAGACAAAAGCTGAATTCTTGTAATAATTCGCGGGTTCTAATTTTTTCGCAACGCCGTGAGATGTGAATATAGATTCCAATGTGGTTACGTTTTAGCGCAGTTGTTCGCGGGACCTATTTTTCGCGAATTGTTGGTGATTCGAGAAAATCGCGAAAATTAGGCCTTCTCGAAAATGAAGTCGTTTACAGTATATATATATATATATATATATATATATATATATATATATATATATATATATATATATATATATATATAAATATATATATACTAGGGTGTCAAAAAAAAATTTGCAGGTTTTTTTACCGCAAAAATAAACTACGCATTGTCGAACGCTCATTCTGCGCCCGAAGGTAGCGCTAGAGGTCACAACCTAATGCCAAAGTTTTAGCCCGATCCGTTAACTAATCAAAAGTTATAAGTGATTTTCTGGAAATTTCAATGGAAAAATGGAGCCCATTTTCGCCCGTCTTCGGTTTTGGTGCCATAGAGCCCCATGTATTCGAAAACTCCGTCAACCGCCTTTTTCCCATTGAAATTATCAGAAAATCACGCTTAACTTTTGAATAAGGTATCGGATCGGGCTGAAACTTTGGCATCTGGTTGTGACCTCTAGCGCTACCTTTGTGAAGAGAATGAGCGTTCGGCGATGCCTAGTTATAATTTTGGTGGTAAAAAACCCTGTAAATTTTCTTTGTGACACTCTGTATATATATGACAGAGAAGGCATACATTTCTCTTTGCTTCGCAGCTCCACCAGAAATGTCGCCGATGAAAAAGCTCGACTAGCGTAAACCGAAACTTAGAGACAAAAGAAGGAATACGTCGAAACAGCAGCAGCGTACATCGCGGGGTTGAAGTGACAGCTGGCTGAAGCGAGAGTTAATCTCCCTCGTTATCGGGAGAATCTGAGTGAGTCGGCAAAACTCACGCTCGACTCCTTATCCACTACACTCGGCATCTCGAAAATTCGACCAAGAATGTTCGAGACTGACAAGGCGAAGTCATTCTGGCCGGCTTATCTTTTACACTCCAGATATTATTATCAATTATCTTCGCTATTTGGGGTCTTAACTTAAACTGAAGAACCGGGTGGATTTTTTACTCAGTGTGATGATTATGAGCAGGTTAAAAATATACACCCATGTGGCGAGCCTGAAAAACAAAGTTAATGGTCTCAAACCGCTCATGTCGGACTAACAATAATTGCTCCTTCGCCATAACGCACGTCAACTGTAAAATAAAAAAGCTGGCCCGACGCTGCTTCGATATAATTTTCTAAACAGATGTTTTTTCTCGCTCTCTTGTGAGAAGATCTCCATGCGTGTGATGATATGCGTCATATACTCTCGTATTGCACGCAAACACACTTCGTTGGTATAAACATGGTGAGATTTCTTAGGCCTAGCCACCATGTTTCAAAACATTACGAAATAGAAATCGCATCATTGTGCAAACGAGTAAAACTGTTACAGTCGGCATACTTTAGTCATTACGTGTGCGTTAGTCACGTTCGTCGTTTGCAGCAGGCATCTCGAGACGTCTCGAGGATCCGGAAGCTGTCCTCGCAAGTCTATCAGAAACAGCCGATTCTTGGCAAGCCTGTGTCGCAGTAAGATGGAAATCTAGGCTCTATAGTCTATAATTTTATACGTATAAATTTAATGTCCAGTTTTTGACCGATCGTTCCTTCGGAGCGAAACCCAGTCCCATGTATTATTCCATAACCCATGTATTCCTCTATAACCCAGTCCCACGTGTTCTTCTATGACCCATGTATTCCTCTACAACCCATTCCTATGTATTCCTTCAACGGTTTGTTTGAAGCGGTGGTGTCACACTCACGATATCCATTGCGGAGGCCATGGTCGGCTCCTGTGGACGACCCGGAAGTGAAGGGCGTCGCAACGAGCGCAGGAGTCTATTTGTATCGACGCCACTGGCATCTATAAGGTTTACGGAACATTCGACAGGGGGCACTGTTAGTACTGCGCGCAACGCGGTTCGGTGTTCGCACTCATGTTCATCGTGATATTACACCCACTTAGAAATTAATAAACACGCGGGTCCGTCGCACGCTTCAACATGTCTTCTAGCGGGCAGGTTAAGCCTGACACACCGTATACACAATAGTGCCTACAAAATAGGGGAGATCGGTGGCCGAGTGGGCTAGGGCACACCAGCTTGGAGCACGTGGAGCGAAGGCTCGCACTGCAGAACCCAGGGATCCTGGGCTCAATCTTACCCTGCCCGTTTCGATCTGGATGAGCATCGTACCGGCTTCCGGTCTTGTATAACTACTGCGTGATGCACGTTATAGGACCCAGGCTAGTGGTTGTACGGCACTGGCTAAATTGCTCATCCACAGCGAGTGACTCGTCGCAACTTTAAAATGGCTAACCAACTACACGCTCGATAAATATTCACACTTTCCAATCATGCAATTGGTCGCAAAATATAAAAATGAGCGGTACAGTTATATACCAGCAGCGAATAAAGATTTGTAGATGTTTCAAGGAGCTGGACAAGTCTAATTTCCGTCTATTAAAGCCTTCATAATGCTACCGCACTATGAAATTATCGTGTGTCCCAACGGGCCCGTGATAAAAGAAACAGAACGACTTATGTCTAAGGTAGAATTCAGAGGAAAGATACCTTAAGAGCGGAAGGCAAGATGAAACCAAATACCATTGACAACCAATACTGGAAACTGGAGCCAAAATACATGGGGTTGTCGGGAGACACAGAAGTGCTGCCATCTCTCGGTGTGGGATGGTAAACTAGGAGCTCGAAATTAAAAGGATAACAGTAATTCACTACACTATTTCTTCCCTTCACACTATCAGGAATTGTGAATATATGGCAAATCGGTGTGCCGATTTCAATTGAGCAAGAGCTGATACACGGTATTTCTAATAATGAGGTGCGCTTCATATTAGCAGTAAGTATTTAGATTGTATGGACCTATGTATTACACCTGGTAAAAATTACCTACTGGTAATTAGTCACTTTCTAGCAAGTTGAGTGTTTATGAACCACTCTAAAGGCAATGGCTGTGACTAGCTGTAGTGACTGGCTCTTTGTAGTTAGCAATAAAGCACAGCAATTCAAATATGTAAGTGCTCCATGGGTCATTATTTTAAATTATATGAAATTCACTTCCAATGAGGCTGGAAATGCTACACGACGTAGTAATTACAGCCAGTAAATGCTACACTGGCTGTTTAACAGTATTTATAAGAAGTAGAAGTTGGCTTCCAATGGCTAATATTGGCTATTTGATATTTCTGAATTATATGGCAGGGTTGGGGTCTAAATAACTTCAGTGACTATGCATGACTTTTAGTTACTATTTCGAGCTATTTGAATGTGTGGGGACTGAGTTGGCTTCCAATGGCTATAGATACATTCATATTTATTAATTATATGGCAGATTCAGGCTTCAAATGTTTTCTAGTGATGATCAATGACTATTAGTCAGTATTTCACATTATTTGATTATCTGTGGACTAGTTGGCTTTCAATGGCTATTATTGGCTGTATGATAATATTTTTGATTATATGACATGTTTGGGGTCCAAATGACTTCTGGTGACTATTCATGACAATTAGTCACTATTTCGTTGATGTATGCAGACTGAGTTGGCTTCCAATGGCTATTATTGGCTATAGGCATCTGTTATTGACCTGGTTGGCTCGAATTGCCAGAAAATGGCTATTAGTGCTTATTGGTCGCAATATTCTGCTATTCCATACTTATGAATGAAAATGGCTTCAAGTGGCTATTGTTGGCAATAGCATATCATCTTAACAATATCACCTTAAATCGCTTCAGAATGAACATTAGTGACAATTAGTGACATAGTATTCATGATGTTTTGAATATGAATGGATTAAGTGTCTACTATTATTGGCTATGGGCAGTTCTTGGCCAAATCGGCTTGAAATGGCTATACATGTCTATCAGCGACTAATATTGGCAATTTATGCAATTGGAGTGTGTATAAATTTGAATGACTTCAACTGGACATTATTGGCTATAGGCATCTATTCTTGACTTGGTTGGCTTGGACTGGCTATTATTGGCTATAATCATCTGTTCCTGACCTGGGTGACTTGAATTGGCTACAAATGGCTTAAAGTGACTAGTATTTATAATTAGCAGCTATTTATTTGTCTACAAACTGAAATGACTTCATGTGGCTAGTTTTGGCTATTACCATCTATTTTTTACCAGACTGGCTTCAAATGGCTATGAATGGCTATTCGTGAATATAGTTGACAATTCTATACTATTTCGGTGATTATGATTGAAAATAACTTCAAATGGCTATTATTGGCTATTAGCATATATTTTTATTAGATTGGCTTGAAATGGCTATACATGGCTATCAGCAACTATTAGTTACAATTTATGCAATTAGAGTGTGTATAGATTTGAATGACTTCAACTGGATATTATTGGCTATAGGCATCTATTCTTGACTTGGTTGGCTTGGGTTGGCTATTATTGGCTATAATCATCTGTTCCTGACCTGGGCGGCTTGAATTGGCTACAAATGGCTTAAAGTGACTAGTATTTATAATTAGCAGCTATTTCTTTGTCTACAAACTGAAATGGCTTCATGTGGCTAGTTTTGGCTATTACCATCTATTTTTACCAGACTGGCTTCAAATGGCTATTCGTGAATATAGTTGACAATTCTATGCTATTTCGGTGATTATGATTGAAAATGACTTCAAATGGCTATTATTGGCTATTAGCATATATTTTTATTATGATTGGCTTGAAATGGCTATACATGGCTATCAGCAACTATTATTTACAATTTATGCAATTGGAGTGTGTATAGATTTGAATGACTTCAACTGGATATTATTGGCTATAGGCATCTATTCTTGACTTGGTTGGCTTGGATTGGCTATTATTGGCAATAATCATCTGTTCCTGACCTGGGTGGCTTGAATTGGCTACAAATGGCTTAAAGTGACTAGTATTTATAATTAGCAGCTATTTCTTTGTCTACAAACTGAAATGGCTTCATGTGGCTAGTTTTGGCTATTACCATCTATTTTTTACCAGACTGGCTTCAAATGGCTATGAATGGCTATTCGTGAATATAGTTGACAATTCTATGCTATTTCGGTGTTTATAGATGAAAATTAATTCAAATGGCTAATATTGGATCTAAGCATCTATTTTTATTAGATTGGCTTGAAATGGCTATACATGGCTATCAGCAATTATTATTTACAATTTATGCAATTGGAGCGTGTATAGATTTGAATGACTTCAACTGGATATTTTTGGCTATAGCACCTATCCTTGACAAGGTTTGCTAGGATTGGCTATTATTGGCTATAAGCATCTGTTCCTGTTCTGGTTGGCTTGAATTGGCTACAAATGGCTATAAGTGACAGGTATTTATAATTAGCAGATATTTCTTTGTCTACAAACTGGAATGGCGTCAAGTGACTATTTTTGGTTATTATCATCTATTTTTTACCAAATTGGCTTCGAATGGCTATGAATGGCTATTAGTTAATATCCATTGAATGGCTATGAATGGCTATTCATGAATATCCAGAATTATACTGGCTATAGCCATTGCTAGCCCATTGAAGCCAATCTGGTCAAAAATGAATGATAATAGCCAACAACAGCTACTAAAAGCCAGTCCGGTTAGTAAACACTAAAATTGCTCATAACTATCAAGACTAGCCACTAATAGCCATTTGTAGCTATTTAAAACCAATTTAATAAGGAATAAATGCTTATAGTCAATAATAGCCACTTGTAGCCAGTTTCGTCCATAAAAAGTGAAATAGCACAGAATTGTTAATTATACTCGCTAATAGCCATTGCAAGCCATTTGAGGCGAATCTGGCCAGAAATAGATGCTAATAGCCAACAATAGCCACTAAAAGCCATTCCAGTTAGTAAACATAAAAACTGCTTATAAATTTCAACACTAATCACTACTAGCCATTTGTAGCAATTTTAAGCCAACCTAAATGCTTATAGCCAGTAATAGCCACTTGTAGACAGTTTCATCCAAAAGCACTGAAATAGCACAGAATTGTCAATTACACTTGCTAATAGCCATTGCAAGCCATTTGAGGTGAATCTGGCCAGAAATAGATGCTAATAGCCAACAATAGCCACTAAAAGCCATTCCAGTTAGTAGACATAAAACCTGCTTATAAATATCAACACTAGTCATTACTAGCAATTTGTAGCAATTTTAAGCCAATCTAAATGCTTATAGCCAGTAATAGCCACTGGTAGCCAGTTTCATCCAAAAACACTGAAATAGGACATAATTGTCAATTATACTATGCTAATAGCCATTACTAGCCATTTGAAGCCAATCTTCTCACAAATAGATGCCAATAGCCAACAATAGCCACTAAAAGCCATTCCAGTTAGTAAACACAAAAATCGCTCATAACTATGAACACTATCACTAATGGCCATTTGTAGCCATTTCAAGCCAATCTAATAAAGAATAAATGCTTATAGCCAATAATAGCCACTGGTAGCCAGTTTCATCCAAAAACACTGAAATAGGACATAATTGTCAATTATACTCGCTAATAGCCATTGCTAGCCATTTGAAGCCAATCTGCACAGAAATAGATGATAATAGCCAACAATAGCCACTTAAAGCCATTCCAGTTGTTAAACACAAACATTGCTCATAACTATCAACACTAGTCACTAATAGCCATTTGTAGCCAAATCAAGCCATTGCAATAAAAATAAATGCTTATAGCCAGTAATAGCCACTTGTGGCCATTTTCATCCAGAAACACTGAAATAGCACATAATTGTCAATTATACTCACGAATAGCCATTGCTAGCCATTTGAAGCCAATCTGGTCAGAAATAGATGCTAATAGCCAACAATAGCCACTTAAAGTCATTCCAGTTAGTAAACACTAAAACGCCCATAAATATCAACACTAGTCACTAATAGCCATTTGTAGCCATTTCAATCAAATTTATCTAAAATTTGATGCATAAGCCAATAATAGCCGCTTGAAGCCATGCTCATTTTTAAGCACCGAAATAGCACATAATTGTTTAATGATCTCATCAATATCCATCAGCAGCCATTTCAATTCAATCTGGTCAGAAATAAATACAAATAGCCAACATTATCCACTTGAAGCCATTCCATTTCGTAAATATAAAAATAGCTCAAGCAATAGTTATCTACTAACAGCGGTTTGTAGCCATTTGCAGCCAATCTATTCGAAAATAGGTTAGCCACTTGAAGCCATTCTCATTCATAAACACTCAGACAGCAGATAATTGCTATTATACTGACTAACAGCCATTAGTAGCCATTGAGCCAATCTGGTCAGAAATATATTCTAATAGCCAACAATAGCCACCTCAAGTCATTCCAGTTTATAAACAGAAATAGCTCAGTTTTCATTACTCATTATTAATATTTGTAGCCATTTCTAGCAAATATATATAAAAGTGGAGGCTGATAGCCAATAATAGCCAGTTCAAGCCATATGCATTCACCAACGCCGAAATAGATAATTGTCAATTATCTCATCAATAGCCATTGGCAGCCATTTAAATCTGGTCAAAGAAGATGCTAATAGCCAACAAAAGCTACTTGAAGCCGTTCATAAGTGTAAGCAAACAAAAAATCACATAATTATAATTATTAATCACTTCTAGTCACTTAGAGTCATTTCAAGTCGATCCCATAAAAAATTGATGCCTATTGCCAATTATGGTCACTTGGAGCCAAGGAGATCTAATAAGACATGTTTCGGTTGGAATAAAACAAATAAATCAACAAGCTCAGAAAAGATTTATAATTATTTAGATTGTACAAAATCGCTATACAAATCCTGACTGGTCTATACAACACACTGCGTTTCGACATCGAAATACCAAGAGGTCCAATATCACGAACTTATGCACCGTATGCTCCATCAAAAAAAAAAAAAAAGGAAATATTTTATAGACTATTAATTTCTCTAGTGAGTCAGACCCACTTGATTCATTTCCGGGGAAAGTGGCGAGTTGTCCACTCCATACCGCCAGGATCGCTTTCTACTTCCGTCTCCCATTTTACACCGGAGTTTCCTGTATTAGTCTCAACGGTATTTGATGATACTATCGAGAAGGGGAGATGACACATAAGTGTTTGGAAAAGGACAAGGCCAAACTGAATACAGAATAACGGGCAATATCTTTAAGGTTTGACTTCTACTATTGAAATTCATCAGGTGTGATAACCACAATTGAACAAAAGCAGGATTTTATCTTCGTTCATAATTAGTAGATATTGCCACGCCCGTCGGCGAGCGACCGCGTGCGTGGCTGAGTGGTTACCGCCCTTGACTTTCGTGTGGAGGCCCAGGGTTATAATCCTGGGAGTTACCGCGTCTTTTATTTATTCTTTCAATTTAATGTCCTCGTGAATTCGAGAACATATTTGTTTATTCTAGGTCCGAATGTTCTACGCGTCAAACATTCTACACCGATTATTGCAGAAGCCCACGCGCGTACATAAGGGGCTTCGCGTGGCGAGCCAAAGTCAGTCTCGCCCCAGCGTTCGATCCTGCTGTTATGCCGATTTCGATGCCCGCGACGCTCTGTGGTTATCTTCTGCTTACAATTTTTGGGCACAAGTTCACCCCAATAAACGTTTCAGTTTCCTCAGTTATTCTTTGTTTCGGCAGCTCTTCATTCGTGACAATGTATGTTAACCTACCAGTAATTGTGGACTCACTCCAGTGAATAAAATTTATATTAAGGGGCTTCCAACGGCGGCAGTGTTATTCAGTTTATTTTTGATTCATCTAGTAATAGAAAGCAACCTTTACTAAAGGTATGGTGCATAGGCAGAATGCTCAGAGTATAAGTTTTTGTCTTTATGTTGCTATTTTGCGTAGAGAGTCAGAGACCTCCAGGAAGTGAACAGAGCCGGGGACGTTAACAAATTTGGATACATCATCCTTGGAGTCGGCCTCTTTGCCCCCAGGAACGGCAAAGTCTATGACTACCTGGAGGAACTTCTTCGGTACGTTCTTAGACTGCAGGTTAAAAACGACACATACATTAAAACGCCTCAAACACAGCTGATATATTATTTTCTAAAATTGGTTTAAATAGGCACCATGAGAAAGAGCAAATAAGCCAGAGAGGGAGACACCAAACAACCTCTTTCCGCAGCTTAAAAAACTAATTTAGTTACACATCACTAACATAATAAACGTCGCGAAACGTGTCTCCACCTTCGCTAACTGCTCTTTCCTTCAACTTCTACACGGGTACAACTAACTTCAGCATCACAACGGGAACACTGAACATGTCACCCTAGCTTCTCAGACTACACCTAACAAACAGACCCTCAAGGTCACCAACTTTCAAAGCTCAAGACACCGTCGTAGTTCAAGGTCCAAACTAAACAAAGGTTTGCTAACAACGTTCCCGTGTTTTGGATTTGTATGGTTACGGACTACTTTTCGTCCAAGCCTGTGATCCTTTTTTTCGCGTAACTCTACACAGGTAGAACCCCACAGTGGCACAATATAGTTAAGCCCAGTTAGATGTTTGGATACTCCCGAGTAAAGATCTTTATCTTTTATACATATTATCTGTGGTGCAAAGCGCTGATTTATACAACGTTTAGTTTGTTCAATGTAACATAGGCCACAATCGCAGATTATCAGAATCAGAATCAGAATAAGTTTATTTCGTCTATATGTACAGACGACAGGGGCATGGCCAAAAGTCAAAACATGTTGGCTTGACTGGGCCCCACCCCCGTTTTCTTGGCAGAGGTGGATACGACAAATTGTAAGAAAGTGTAAACAAAAATCTATAATTATATAGCAGGAAGACGAGTAAGAAAAAACAAAAAAAAACAAAACATGTAGACACTTGTATCTGGGAAAGAGAACACTTATATCATAAGGCAATATAAAAAAAATAAGTGAGCTACAGAAACATATTTTTGATGGCACGAGGTGTTAGTGTTTTTATGGTGAAGTTGTTGCTCCTTAGATTGTTCAATAATGATGGGAGGTGGTGTCTCAACATCTGCGTTCCATAGTTTGTTCTGCTGTCAGGTACCTTGCAGACATCCTCATTACGAGTAGAATACAAATTTATACTTCGTGCTAGACCAGCGATCCCTTGAAATAAAGGATTGTTCAGTTTAATGTCCGCTGTGTATCTTAAAATTATGGTGTAGTCATACAGGTTGGTAACCGGAATGATATGCAGAGTCTTAAAATGGGGCTATGTATGAGAAGCTTATGGGGCATTGACGATACTCCGTATGGCCTTTTCTGAGAGCCATGATGATTGTTTATATTAATTAATGTTGTGGTTCCCCAAACCAGATGACAACAATTTAGATCTGAATAAAATAGAGAGTTGTATAAAAGGAGTTTAATTTTTACTGGGAGGTCGAAGCGAAGCCTGTAAAGAATGAAAACGCATTTCGAAATCTTGCGAATGAGACCTTCAATGTTAAAATCCCATGACAGATTTTCCTGAAAAATTACGCCTAGTGTTTTAGTACTACGTACTATTTCAATGATGGAGGGCCCAAGAACAAGGTTGTAGTCGAGAACCATGGACGTAGCCTTCGGTTTAAAGAGCAGTGGCTTAGTTTTGAAAGTGTTAATAGGGAGTGAATTTACAGAAATCCATTTGTGAAGCGAGTCAAGAGATGATTTGCGACTTGAGCGAGCTTTTCCTTATATTGAGCAGAAAACAATAAACTAGTGTCATCGGCATATATAACATAAGTTGCCTCCATACTAATTTGGACAATATCATTGATATATATATATATAAAAAGTAGAGGACTCAGTATACTTCCCTGAGGAACACCGGCAGTTAATGATTGTAAAGTTGAAAGGTGATTGTCGATGACAACACACTGTTGACAAAATTCTAACTATGAAGCCACAACGTCAAGAGTTACCCCACGAAAGCCGTAAAACTCAAGCTTTTTAAGTCGAGTGATATGATTATAGCGGTCAAATGCCTTAGAAAAGTCCACATATATACCGAGAGTGGAACACTTTTCTTCAAACGATTTCAAGATTATTTCTTTCTTGGTTAGCAAGGCAAGTTCGGTCGAACTGCCCTTGACATGATTAAAATAGCGCAACTTGACAAGGACAACAAAGAAGGCACACATACAACAGGAAGCGCCAGTCCTGTTGTACGTGTGCCTTCTTTGTTGTCCTTGTCAAGTTGCGCTATTTTAATCATGTCAAGTGAGAACCAACTAGCCCAAACCAAAGTCGTGTGCGAACTGCCCTTTTGAAAGCCATACTGCGAGGGGTTCAGAATAAAGAATTGGTTGCAAAACGAAGAAATTCTGGTGTGGTTGAGTTTTTCCATTCACTTAAAGAAGACGGGTAACATAGAGATAGGCCTGTAATTGGATTGATCATTCTTGTCGCTGCCTTTAAAAATGACCACCACTTTGGCAATTTACATTTGACGCGGAAAAGTACCGGAAGAGATTGCAACATTGTAAATGTGGGATAATACCGGTGCCAATAAGTCCAGAACGTTTTTGACAGGCCCAATTTGAATATCGTCAATGTCACTCGATTTACTATTTTGGATGGAATCGAATGTATTGAAAACTTCGTATTCGTCAGTAGGGTGAAAAAAGGCACTGCTTTCATTGCGAGTTTCTAGGTAGCTTGTCATCAGAGGGTTATGACTGCTATGAACACTGTTAGCGAAATTGTTGTTAACCGATTTTGCGAGTTCTTGTCCGCGCAATATTCTGTCGCCAATTTTAATCTCTAAAAGACTATTGCTTTCAAGTGATTGATTTACTATTTTCCATGTTTTGTCTACTCTTGACATTGTGGCTTCATTAAATAAAGAGTGCAAATAATTTTTTTTGCTTGCCTAATCATTTTAGTCAGTCTATTTCTATGTGTCCTGAATTTTTTAAATCACCAGGCTTCCTAGTATTTAAAAATTTATGGTATAGTTTATTTTTTATACGAATATTCTTGAGACATTCTTGGGTTACTACTGTTATAAGCTTAAAAACAAGAGCTAGGAAATTGATATACGTGTCATCAGCGGATCTTGAGTTGTATGCTGGGTTCCAGTTAACGTCACCAATCACGTACCTAAAGGTTTCGAGTGTCTGAGAATTTATATCTCGAAACACACGAATGCCTGCAGGTGTATCGCAATGAATAACATTGTCGTTGCTTGCGATTATGAATATTGGCAAATGATTACTTATCTGGACACCGATGACACCGACATATGCGCTACCTAAATCGCTATTGGTTATGAATAGGCCGATAAGCGTGGATGAGACACTAGTAACATGTGTTGGCGTTGTAATGACGTTGACACAGTCGTTTGAATCAAGGACACTTTTAAATGAACATTCCACACTTGAGGAGTAAGCATGTTGACATTAAAATCCCCACCCACAAAAAGAATATACTTGTTTGCACTTGAAAATCTAGAAACTTATCAAAATAACACAAAAAATTGTTAGAGTTTCCACTTGGGTGCCTATACACCACACTAAAAATATTTTGCGCACACTTCAGCGTCAAAATCTCAAAATCAGCACATATGCAAGAAAGCTCAGTAACAAGGTCGCATTCGAAAGTATCTTTTGCGCATATAAATAATCCTCCACACCTTTTGCAATCACGATTTAAGAAAAACGTTTTGTATTTATTCAGTTTCAGTACCTCCTCCACATTTTGGTACAAGGTTTCAGTGAGCATAATTACGTCGAACGAGAATCCAAAGTATTGGAACAATGCACACAGTTCGTCCTCTTTATTACGCGCAGAACGCAGATTCGAATGAAAAAAAGATATCCACTTTCCTTTAGTGGATGTAAAAAGAGCGGTTATTTCACTCGGCGTATGATAGTGCGTGAGTAGCCATGACCAAGAAATAAGACTACAAGAAAAGATATGACAAAGTTGCTACATCATCTTGGCAAGATCGCTAGTGCTACTGATATGGACAACCCGTGACTCATCCATTTTTCGTGCGTAGATTTTCCCTCCCCTCGTCCATGCAGATTTCCACTTTAGTTCGTTCTTTTTGGCGATTGTCATGCCAAGCAGGTTTTTTAGGTCCGGACACAAGTGTTCGTTGATGTAGACAGGGCGCGTGTAGCATGACCTAGATCGGCCGTTGACACCCATTTTCTCCGCGCTTTCTCAATCACAGCGTCCCGCTTTGAGCGATACTTAAACTGTGCAATGATGAGCGGGCATGACGATGAATTGCCGGCAGGAACGCGATGACAGACATCGATATCACACGGAAGGACTGGTTCATCAATCAAATTGCCGATTTTTTGTAGGATTGCTGCCAGATCTTCATTTTGGACTGAGGGAACACCCTTAATCTCTATGTTGTGATTTCTAGAGTACTGTTCACAGGCCGTGAGCCGACGTTCACTCTGTTCGGCTTGGCTTTTCAGGGCTTTACATTCCTCTCAGAGGTCACCGTTGTTGTTTTTCAAGCTTGCATTTTCTTTTTTTAGCGTGGCGACATCAGATCTCATATCCTCAAAGTCAATGTTGAAATTTTCGAGGCTCAGCTTGATATCTCTGAGTTCTTTCCGCATTTCTTTCTCAAAAGCACTACGAAAATCTTTGAACTGTTGTTTTATCTCTTTTTTAAGTCTTCAAACAGTTTAGCAAAATCAGCGGTCATTGCACAAACGGTCAAGCAAACAACACGCTAAATGGCAGCAGTGACAGCAATATGGCGCAAAATACAGAATTAGGCATGCAAGTTACAAATATAAAGAACGTTTGCTTCCAACCTGTGAACAGAGTGCGATGATAAGCCCTCAGAACAGCTCGCTGCCGCCGCTGCCAAAGAACTGGCCGCTGGTCCAAGGCTTCTTTTTGGCTGTTTGCGATGGTGGCGCTGATGGTCTCGGTCGAAACGTGGACCGGTCTCGATCATGATGCGGCACGTGGAAGGTCACCCCTGACGATGATGGTGCGTTAGGGGCTGGGGCAGGATCTTGACGGTATCTGTGAACAGAGTGCGATGACAAGCCCTCCGAACAGCTCGCTGCCCCCGCTGCCCAAGAACCTTCTATATGACCATAAATATACATTCTACATCTTTTTTTGTATTTCTTCACATAACCTGTAGTTGTTCATGCTAGGGAATTCATGCGTGTCAGCCTGTAAGCCGTGCGAAAGGCAGTGCCAATATTAAACCTGTGGGATAGCGCTTTGTAAACGGTTGCACGTCAAAAGATCCCCAGGTGGTCGAAATGAATCCTCAGTCATCCTCTGGAGAGTGCCAGATGCCCGTCGTTGGTTTGGCCCGTAAAACCCCAAAATGTGACTATTGTGAGAAATTTTATAAAACTAGGGAACGATTACCCGCTTGCACGATTTATTAATTTTCTGAGTTGCATTATTTGGAGATACCAGACTAAACAAGTATCTCAAAATATATTCCAAAAAAATTTCGGATTCTTAAGACGATCTTGAGATGGACCTATTGAATGAACACAAGATCTTTGTTCTGCTTCAATAATCAGGTTTTTAATTAAGCCTATCTTCACATGCTTTGAGTGGCAGCTACCGAAGAAAAGAAGTGTATTTTGAGCATTTGTTATATCCCCAACAAACGCCTCAATATTTTTGAGCTGAAGATCAAGGTAATCTATGTAACCGTCCTTCGGCCTTTCAAGCATATCATTGATTCAGAAGCTATGTCAAACAATTCCTTCTCTTGAGATACCATGATACTCATCTCTGTGAACACACTAATTTATCGTTGACGTACCTTTTTAACAGTACTTCTTTAGGGAACCTATTCCTAACTGTCTCGAAGAGCTCTAACCTCTAAAACACTGGATGCATAAAAAAAACGGGGACTATCGTTGATTCAGTAGAGACGCCTTGTTTTTGGATAAAATTTTGATTGTGGTGCTATACCACTGTTACGTTTGGGAGCGCAACTAAGGATCTAAGAAACTCTGGAACCAATATGCTCGAGTGGGAGTGTTACCTGATCAAACGTTCTTCCAGAAAAAATGCTAGGCCTAGTTAGCAGGACCTTGAATTCAAGCGAGTAAAATAAATATTTTATGTCGGACAAGAACACCGTGCAGCACTTTTGTTGAAGGGGTTGCAAGTTATTAAGTAGATCATTGTAGTGTCGCCACGAAAACGGCTTTGATGTATTCACACTAGGTGGAGCGTTCTGCAGAAAGGAAATCACTGCTTTTCTGCAAGGTTCCATTTTCATTTACGACCACCAGGGACGTGCGGGAGGCAAATCTACTGTGTGGTATTTCACGAAAAGCTGAACGCAAAACCACTTGAGACCCCGTTGATCCTTGTGGCTGCACCGACAAAATCGGCGTCCATCAAAATTTTAATTATTTCCCATTTGGGTTGTTTCAAACGGCCGTCAAGAGCTGTAAAGGGGTCATGAAACGATTTTTCAACTTTTTGCTTCTTAGCTTTCGTTGTCAACTCACCAATCGCCTTTTGTACCAAACGGTTCAAGAAGACAGAACGGAGGGACTCCTCTTTTGCTCATACACTGGTTTGTGTACCCGGACACCGCTATTCTCCTCCTAGAAAATTAGCCCGTCAATCAAAACTCGGACAGAGGTTGCTTTTCCCACTCCGTCCACCCTAAGCTGACAGTGCTGTGGAAGCTGCGTGCTCGTTGCACCAGCCGGACTTTCACCACGTGATCAAGTTCCCTCGCGCATACCTACGCGAAGAGAATAAGGTCAGGTGATGAAAGGAAGGTGGCTGATTTTTCCCGCAAGCGCATAGCTTCTACCGCATGGTCAGCTTAGTGGTGAAGGGAATAAGTGAGGTCCAATGTCGTGTGATGTTCCTTTGTGCCGGATGACGCGCTTCGAGCATTGCGGATGTATCCCAGTCAAAAGGCAGAGAGCTTTGGAAAGGAAGAAGGTACGAAATAGTCCGCTGTGTTTTCAAATTTTTGAACGAAAAATCAGGCTTTTGACTTCCTACCGTCTAATTTTTTGGCCCACTTGGCTCACTTGGCACCCTAAGCATGCTACATTAACAGACTACGATTGAATCTGTTCAAAACTGTGCTGCGCGCTTTATTCAGTCCGATTACTTCAGTTTTTCCAGTGTCTCCCTCATTAAATCAAATCTTTCTCTCCCATTGCTTTTCACCCGTCGAAAAATATTCCGTCTCTGCCTTCTGCATAAAGTTTTTTTTCGTCACTTCTCAATCAGTGCCTTCTTTCCACACCGGCTTATCTTTCCTCCAGACTCGATCACTGCAATAAAATAGCCCGGCCAATGTGTTTTTCCACAGCACATCAGCATGTCCCTCTTCCTGATGCAATTGTGGACTGGAATGACTTTCCCGAAGACCTTGTCATCTTCCAGGACCCCATCAGATTCCGAGAAGCAGTATCAAACATTGTACTTAGCACCCAGTCCCACTCCCCTCTCTAACGCCTTATGGCCCTGAGGGTATTGTAAATAAACAAATAAATAAATAGATATGCTTTTAGTAAAATCCGCAGTCTAAATTCATTTATCCCAGCCAAAAATCGTTTCATGGGACCTTTCAGCAAACCCAAAAACCCATATATGAGTTCTTCCGATGCTCCAGTTTCGAAAATAAAGCAAACCCGTCTGACTTATTGGTATATAAAGTACAAGCTATTTCTCTTCTACATCACATTTGAGCGCCGTGATCTTAGCGAAATTTCGAGTGGTCGCATCTGCACCAGGCATATACGAAATCCGACGCCTTTTTCAACGATGACGACATCAGCGCGGTTTTGTTTTCAGCCGGGTCAGACAGCTGACTTGACACAACATGAATCACAAAAAGCAATATCCATTCTGGAGGGTTTGATGTTTCACAAAACTTAGATCCGTTAGTTAAAATATGCTCTGTTGGTTTAGACAAATGGATGGTATAAGGGTTCACAATACTCCTAAGTGCAGATAGTACAGACGACAAAATCGCAACACATTTTTTACGTGAATACATCCAAAGTTTTAAAGCTATAAAAACCACATCGTAATATCTAATTTTAAATGCAAACCATAGCGTTAACATTGGAAAATAGTGGAAGCTCTCACCTATGAAAGCAGTCCAAATTTAGTCACAGAAAAAGTTCACGGTTTGACACTCACTCTAAGATAAAAAAGCTGTCATGGTAACTCTCTTTAAAGTGTAACTGGCATGTCTCAGAATCCACCCCTTTTGCTAGAGTGACCGCTACACTTCAAAAGAGAGTGACTGGAAGTCCCCCGTTCGGGGTGAGGGTAACTCTTGTCTAGAGTAGGAATTACTCTTCAAGAGGAAGAGTAACGTTAACACTTTCAATGGAATAGCCTATGCTCCTACAGGTGGTGTTGTAGACAGGCTGAAAGTGAGTCATGGAAACACTTGGTCAGTGTAAATAAGCGACCCTTCCGAAGTGTTAAAGTGACTTTAATATCACGTCTTCATTTCACTCTCGAGGAGAGTAACCTTCAACTCTTTTGAGAGGGTTGCATGAACTCCTAAAAGTAGGATTTTATGTATTATCTATTGATTGTCGTAGCGACTCTGCTGAAGTTTAACTCACAACTCTAACGTGGTAGTTAAAATCACTTTCATATAAAAGAGTTAATTTCGCTCTTTTGCAGAATAAGTGAAATTCTGTAACTTTCTGACAGACATGTACAAGTTACTCAGAAATAGTTATTAAGTTAAGCTACTGAGTATTGGTTTCAAAGTGTGAGTATTTAAGCTAGAGTAAAAATTACTGAAAGTGAAAGTAACTGAGTAAGTTACTAACTAATGTAAAAAGTAGCGAATTACTTTCGAAGTTACTTTTATAATTTTAATGATAAAAAGAAAGTAGACAAATATAAAGCGGCTTGTGTTTTGACAGAAATTCTTTAATAGCTGGTTTTGTTTGTGCGTGCTTAATAGTTTTGAACTTGTTTTCTCGACAAAAATGTATTTCGGATGCATCGATTTTAGTTTGAGGTTTAGCACTGCCTGAGCTTGATTTTGCAGACAGTGTTTGATTGCTTAGAGTGTTGCGTAAAGAACATTTAAAGGTACTTGAATTAAAGTACAATGTAAATTCAAGGTTATATACTACAAGTACATAATCTCAAGTACACCGGGTGCAATATACTTTAAAGTGAAATACTGTAAATACAATGTACTTTCAAAGTAAAAGTACATTTACTTTTAAACAGAATCTTTTATGATGCCCTTTTGTCCCCTATAGACCTATACAATTATTTTTAACTGGTATACATTGCTCCAGGGGTAACCGGAGATGCATCCATTGTTTCGGAAAGGTTGCGGCAAATATTGTATAAAGTCAAGTCGCCACAGAGTAGCTGTTTTACTCTAGCTCACGAACTGCTTAACACGATGAAATTAGAAAGCACTTATTTGTATCGGTCTTGTAGCCACCACTACTTTACCAAGAGAACAGACCAAATGACGTCTCGAAAGATGATAGCGCGTATTCACATGACGTTAAGGCATTTTATCTGTTTTCAAATTCGGTGAATGTCGTATAAAATCTGGGGTTGTACTTTTCTCGAAATGTACCGAAAGAAATAGTTAAGTACAGCATGCTCAAAGATTGTACCTCAACTAAAGTACGAGTTTTCTAAACACTTGTACGAGTGGAGGCTCGGTAGATCACACTCTACATATTTATTTACAATATATACACTATTATTTTGACTAGCTCATTGAGGTGCCCTTCGCCAAATCCCAGAGTCCGTGCAGCTCGTGGTCCAGGCACTTCTTGTCCTTAGCTCGTGCCTGTCCCGTGAGCTTGGCGCCGTTCAAGCGCTGGATCGCTACCGCTAGCTGTCGCTACAGATACTCCCCTCCCCCCTAGCAACAAAGCGGGCTGGCGAGCGTTCCTCGCTTCGAGGGGGTGCGTGTGCAGTCTGGTGCTCATCTGGAACCTGACGCGGGGTGGCTTTTGAAGGCGTGTGGTTCCGAATGAATAGAAATTGGGTGCTAAGTGAGCTGGCTTTACTCTGTCCAGAGAGACTACTCTCTCGACCGTTGACGTTGAACGAAATGTTCTTGTGTTCTAGACGCAGTATCAGATAACGGCCGTCTTACGGGGGCTGCAAGGGCTTCTTCACGCCATCACCTCGAACTAACACGTGCCTACTTTTGTAAAGGTCACGGCCAACAAAGAGTGTGTCTTGTAGAGGGCGTCCTTGGGCAGGTGGGCTGAAGGTCTTTCATTAGTAGTCGCAGCCGCTGGACGTAGTTTTGTGCTGTTTTCTGTGAAATGTTGGCTGAGGAAATAAACAATTTACCAGGCAAGCGGGGTGACGTGCCGTAAACGAGTTTAGCTGCACTGCAATTAATGTCCGATATGAAGGCTGTTATGATTCCCAACGAGACGAGTGGAAGAGCCTCTGTCCATGCCGGGCTTTTGGCTTGTGCTTTGATGGAGGCTTTCAACTGACGACGAAAACGTTCTGCCATGCCTTTGGAGATTGGATGTTAGGACGTCTTAGGGATGTGCTGAACGCCAAGGAAATGGGAGAAAGTTCAAAATAAAGTCGCTTTGAACTCACACACTTTGTCCGTTGTGATCGTCTGTGGGACACCAAAGCGACTAATCCACATTTCGATCAGTGTGCGAGCTACGATTGTTGCGGTGACATCTTTCATTGGTGCCACTTCGGGCCACCGCGTGAAGCGATTGACGCAGGTCAGAAGGCAACGTTTTTTTTGGGATCGAGGAAGTGGTCCCACGATATCAACGTGAATGTGGGCGAAGCGAGTGCCCGGTGTGTTAAAAGTTCCCAAGGGAGCCTTGGTGTGCAGGTGAACGTTCGAGCGTTGACACTGGACGCAAGTTTTGGCCCAGGTCATCATGTCAGCGTAGAGAGGAGGCCATATAAACCGCGAAACTATCAGCTTCTGGGTTGCTCGTATTCCGGGATGGGACAAGGAGTGCAGGCAGTCAAAACTGCTCATCGCAAGTCTACTGGTACGAAGGGGCGGGGACGACCTCTCGAAACTTCGCAGGGAACTGTGTCGTCACAGTCGATGTATGCCATCTGCCGTATATCACGCAGAATGTGTGCCGTGGTGTTGGAGGCTAGGGCGTAGATCAACGGCTTATGGTTTGTCAATACGAAGAAGTTTCCACCTTCCACGACCTTCCAGTGGCGAAAGTGCTTGATGGCAAAGTATATTGCCAGCAGCTCACGTCCAAAGGTGCTGTATCGCCGTTCTGTTGGTGTTAGCTTTTTCGAAAAGAAGGAAAGTGGTTGCCAGTTGTTTCCGTCTTGTTGTTGTAGAACCGCTCCAACAGCTTCATCCGAGGCGTCGTCCATGATGGAGAGAAGTGCGTCGCTTTTGGGGTGGCTGAGAAGGGTGACGTTAACAATATTTTTCACTCTCTTAAAAGCTCGTTTGGCAGTTGGCTTTTATCGACGCAGTTGGCGTCGATAAAAATTGACGAGTTCGAGAAATTCTCGAAGTTTCTTCGTCGACGGGGGCTGTGGAAAGCTTCGGATGACTGCGAATTTCTCGGGTAATGGCTGAATTCCACGGCTATCAACGTGGTGGCCAAGAAATTTAAGTTCGTTCACGCCGAAGTCACACTTGGTTGGATTAACGATGAACCCGTATTCTTGGAAGTGCGAGAAGAGTTGTCGTAGATGTACGGCGTGCTCTTCTGGAGTGTTGATGAATTCAAGGGTATCGTCGATATACGCGAAGGCAAATGACAAACCTCGGAGGACTGTGTCGACGAATCGTTGAAAGGTTTGTGCGGCGTTGCAAAGTCCAAAGGGCATTCGCAATGACTCGAACATTCCAAACGGTGTGGTGACAGTCGTCTTGTGAATTTCTGCCGGTTCTTTGGGGATCTGGTAGAATGACTTGAGGAGGTCTACTTTGCTAAAGATGTTCGCGCCCTGTAGGATGCCACCGATGTCCTGGAAATGAGGGATGGGGTAAGTGTCGGGCAGAGTAGACTTGTTTAATGATCGGTAGTCCCCACAATGTCGCCAGTCTCCGGTTTTCTTTGGGGCCATGTGACGTGCCGAAGACCAGGAACTCCAAGATGGCCTGATGAAACCGAGTTCATGCATGTATTGGAATTTGTTCTTGGCTATCTTGAGGAGGTCGGGAGCCAGTTGACGTGGACTGGAGAAACCCGGGGCCCATTTCGTCCCGATGGGATGAGTGACGATGTATCGGATGGCTTGATCGGTAACAGGTGGGCGAAACACTGCAGAAACTTTGTCGGCGATGTTTTGCCAAGGAGAGCTCCTTTCTGTTCGTGGAAGAGCAAGTTTAAGAGGAAGGGATTTTGACACGATAACTTGGACACTCAATTGCGTCTCGGTGTCAAGAAGTTGGTTTCTCCTAAGGTCCACGGTCAGTGCGAATCGCCACAGAAAGTCTGCTCTTATGATCGCCTGCCGAACATCTGCGATGATGAAAATCCAGCGGAATCTCCGGCGGAGTCCGATGTCCGACATCTGGGACCTTTCGCCGTACGCTTTGATCGGGGATCCGTTCACAGAGTGGAGCGGTGGGGACTCTTGGCGGCACCGGCGGTCCTCCAGCGTAGAAGGTACCACGCTTAGCTCAGCCCCAGTATCTACCATAAAGCGGACCTTTGTGTTGCGTTCCGTGACGTAGAAAAGCCGGCCTGAAGTGGGGCTTTCGACGCTGGCGGCCTTCAGCGTGTGCCCATGTCGTTTACCGAGTAGTTACACGGTGGGCGGCATGCTCTGGATTGAGATACGTATATCTGGTGGTACCACCACAGTGTTGGAAGGGGGACCCAGATCTCTTTTTACTGCGGCGCCGGGCAGCGTTAACTCGTGGATTGACGGTCAAGGATCGGGAAGGTCGTGATTGTAGGTTATGAATCTCACGACTGAGCTCGCTCATCCTGGCTTCTATGCGATCGTTGAAGCTGAGGAGTCGAGCGAGCTGGGATGCGATGTTAGTCACAGTAGTGAACGGTGTTGAGGAGGTCTCATGACGCACCGCTAAAATGGAAGGGGAGCGTACGTCCATAATTTGGTCGGCCATACAAGCAAGCGTGGAGATTGAGTTGGTGGCAGGTGTGCTCAAAATCTTCCGAACTCGGCTTGGTAGGCGTCGGAGAAAAAGTTCTTTAAATATGGATGTGCCCATTGTCGTGGCTTTGTCCCCAAGGAAGTGCTCCATGCGTCGCAATAATTCGGTTGGTTTGCGGTCTCTCAGATCCTCGGCAGTCAACAGCCGCTGAAGACGCCATTGCTTAGACTCTGTGGTGCGACGAATCAGTTCTTTCCGTAGTGTCGTAGGGCTTATCTGCGGGTGGAGAATGCAGAATGTCGCGAACCACGGATGCGGTTGACTGCGGGAGGGTCGCGACGACGTAGTCAAATTTGGTCAATGATGAGGTGATCCTGCTCTTACGGAAAATTGATTCCGCGGTCAGAGACCACCGCTCGGAATCGGACAACCAGAACTCCGGGAACTTGATGCTCAGAGTCGTCACCCCCAGTGTCATTGCTGCTCCGGGAGAGGCGACATCGTCTCCGAGGCTCATGATGGGGGCACAAACCTGGACTCACCCAAAGGACCAGGGCTCTAGGGCGGCGTAACTGGGCGTGGTCGGGGGTAGTTCGGTCGGAGGTCACCAGGTTGTAGGAGTGGAGGCTCTGTAGATCACAATCTACATGTTTATTTACAATATTTACACTATTCTTTTGACGAGCTCATTGAGGGCCCTTCGCCGTATCCCAGAGTCCGTGCAGCTCGTGGTCCAGGCACCTCGTGTCGTTAGCTCGTGCCTGTCCCGTGAGCTTGGTGCCGTTCAAGCACTGGATCACTGCCACTAGGTGCCGCTACACACACTTAAAGTAGCACGTTAGGTATCATGTACTTAAAGTACATCACAACCCAAATGAAAAATACACCAGGCAATCCTGGTGTGACATCAGAGAATCCTGGTGTGACACCAGAATATCTGGTGTGCCCATCAGCAATGCTGGTGTATCGAGCACACCAACCTGATGTGCCCACCAGAAATGCTGGTGTACCCGCACATCAGCCTGATGGGTACACCAAGAGAGTCTGGTGTCACACCAGAAGGGCTCATGTGCCCACCAGGCAGCTTGGTGTGCACACCACGCAGTTCGATGTGACATCAGAGTTGTTTTTTTTTGTTGACTTTCCCCCCCGTCCGCGAGCGTGTTTTCTATTAGTTTGTGTGCCGCCCCGTCCCCCGACGGGGTGCCTTGTTTCCTCCCGTCTTGGGGGTCGCCGGAGACCCCGCGGCGGGCTCCTTTGTGCTCAAGAATTTTCCCCCTCGTCCCCAGAGCTTTCCCGGGTGGCCTTGAGCAGCTTGGGGTGCTCGCCGGCTCGCCTCTTCTAGGGTTTCTCTTTCCCTTTCCGCCGGTATTCTTGTTTAAGTTTGAGAAAATAAAGAAGTCTTCTTTGTGAGTCGAAGCCGAAAAGATGTGTGTTGGTGTGCTTTCCTGACTTCCGACGAGCTTGCTTTGGTAGCAAAACAACAGAGAAAGGTAGTAATTATTACAGTTTTTGGTGCCGAAAACCGGGAAATAAAGGCCAGATCATGCCTACTGAGAGCGAGGAGGGCGTCAAGCGCCTGAAGCGAAAGAGGATTACCCTGCGAGCCGCCACAACAAAGATCATCAACGACATTGGCGTCCTGCTGGCCACGGATCCAACCGACATCGGTGAGCTCGAAGAAACATTTGAAAGAAAGAAACTCTAACCAAAAATTGATACGGAGCCCGACGTTTCAAGGCCTGTTCGGCCCCTTGATCACGGGTGACTGTTCTTGCCCTTGTCGTCGTCTTGCAAATTGCCCGGTGGTATTGGTTTCTTTAAAGCGGCCGTTGTATCTGCACGTGCTTTATGGTTCATAGCGCCTCGCGTGCAGATACACGTGCAGGTACAACGGCCCGCTTAAAGAAACCAATAACACCGGAGCAATTTGCAACGACAGGACAAGAACAGTCACCCCGTGATCAAAGTGGCCGTGAAACGCTCGGTTCGTCGGGCTCCGTATCAATTTTTGTTTAGAATTTCGCTTTCTTTCATTGTCACTCCTAACCAGGTGGATGTCCACCGAAAGGTTTACGTTTAAGAAACATTTGATATTCTTCTACTTAAGGCAGCTTCCCTGAAAGAGCTGGGCAAGGAAATCGAGCCATCTGTCGAATGTGATGCCTTAGAAGAGGAGATTTCTGGCGCGGAGGGGTACGCGGAACGGATCAACGTAACTAAGACACGAGTCAACCGCAAGCTGAAAGGCCAAGAAGTGCAGAACGACAGGGCGTCCGGTTCTTCGACGCAGGGCAGTGGCTCCTGTCAAACCCCAGTTGATCGCGGCCAACTCCCTACAACAGTAAAGCTTCCGAAGTTTTACCGTTGTGCTTTTTTGCTTTTTTAGATGCGGAGCATCTCTTGCTCGGGTCTATGTCCCGCGGCCTTGTAGTCCGCACTCACAATACGCACGCGCAACTCTCCTCCTTCCCTCTCTCCAACAGCTGCGCGTTACTCTCTCCGCTCTCTCTCTCTACCAGCTGCGTGCACTGCGCGTGCGTTCGCTTCTGCTCACACCGCGCGCACCCGCGCAACTCTCCTCCTCTGGTCTCCTCTCCTTCAAGTGTGAAAAAATAAACGGCGAGCGGCGAGAGTTCCAAGTTTCTCTGCCGCGAGCCACGACGAAGGCTCGCGTAGGGGTAACGCTAGTGCAGTCGGTGGCGCCATCTCTCGACGTCAGCACGCAACTGACTCTTTCCTCGGAACCAACACGATGCTCCGCATCACCCCATGGTTCCCCTTCGAGAAGATGGTGTAATATTTTTTTTTTGCGATGCGATTTAGTCGCATTGCGCGACTGCTTACATCCTGGGTGTGAATGCGCCTTTACAGAAAGTGCTGCCATCGAGCTAGCGCTGCACGAGACCGATGTGCGTACGTCTCCTCAACAGATATCATTATTAGGCGGCGCATTGCAAAAGCGAGCTTGGCTCTGTGCGTGTCTTGCATTGTGAGTGGGCACTGTCAAACCCTAGCGATAACAAAGAGCGGAAACGACCGGGGCTCCGTGGCTCCGCTCCCGCTTCACACTTGGGGAATTAAATTGAAATCCCGGAACTTTTTATATTTTAGCGTGTTGGTACTTTTTGAACATTTAGAAAGTGGAGACACATAAGGGACGATACAGAAAGGACAATCTTTCAACTTGAACAACATTTATTTTCGGCTTCAAGCTCAAAGCCCCCCTGCTCCGTGGGAGTTCGGGAAAGGGAAATCTTGAGGGAAGGAGAGGAAGCGGAGGAAGTGTACGCGATCCCTTTGTACTACGGGGCCAGGTACATTGGGCAACCCGGGGTGATGCCTCAACGACCGACTCCGAGAACATCAAATGGACGCCGAAAGCGCTGCTTCAGATTCTCAGCACCCGATCGTCATTCACGGGAGGAAATGTTCCGGCTGCGCTCCTAATTTCGCCGGCACGACAGCCATGGGAGGCCACTGTGAGCGAGTCGGGAAAGAAATAATTGAAGCCTATCGGGTGGCGACAAGCCCGTAAAACATAAGCACCGCTTCCATTTCGCTCTCAAGAAAGAAGATTATCTTTATGAGGCCCACAATCAAAGCCGAACGCTGACAGACTAGGCAAGGCGGCAAGGTCACCGGCAGAAGCGGCCTTTCCTTTCATTCCATTCCATTTCTTTCCAAAGGGCTGGGACTCCCCCTCCCTTATTTCCCTACAGTTGAACAGGTCGGGATACACTCTTTCCCCTGTAGCTTTAACTGTACAGCAGAGTTTTTTTCTATATTTTTTATAAGTTGTGTTTTTTTGTTTGTTTTTTACTCCAAAGCGTCGAAAATGCCGAGGGAGCTTAGCTGCGTTGTTGTTGCCCCTTCGACTTCGCCTTTTGCAAATCCTCCCCACCTGCTTTTGTGTCTTCGTGCTGCTGTCAGCGAGCGAGACAGCCGCTTTAAGCAAATCAAAAGGTGGAGCGAAAAGCGTGACCTCTCTGCGTAGGACGCGTAGGACTAAAACGTTTGGACAACATTTTTTTCGCGTGACTCTCTCTGTCACACTGATGGGATCTCTGGGGCTGTTGTTTTCGCCATTTGCCTAGTTATAGAAATAGGCGGGCCACGTAGGTCCGGTTTTCGAAATGCGCTCTTCGGTGTTCTGTTGCTTTCGTGCGTTGCAGACGGGGCCGTGTTTTGTCGTCGTAAACGGCCGGAATACGTCCATGCCAATTTTTCGGTAACAGCTATTTTTTTCACCGGAGTTCGTGGAATTTTTGTGATGTGCTTGTTGGACACGCTTCGACAAAAACTGCTCTTCGCCGACGGCGAGACGTCAGTTCAATGTGCGCAACCTTCTCTCTCGAGTGTGTTTGTGGGGTGCGTGAGTTGGATTATGCATCTATCAAAGATTACATGATATCGCTCTTTAATTAGTAAGTACACTGCAAGCATGCTTCTGATAGTAGTCCTGCTTTCCTCTCAATCTCCGCGGTTTTTGTGTGATGAATTTTGCTTGGCGTGAGGACAGTGTTAATTTTATTTTATAATTTGCTTTTTGTTTTACAGAGAAGTGTGACCTTTGTAAATATGTCGAGAATACACTGTGTGTAATGATAGTGGTTTAATAAACTTCCGGGAGCGATCGAAAACAATTTGTTTGTCCATATATGTGATTGGATACGCAACAAAGGATATGCAACGTACACATATTTCCACGACGTTCGGCCAATACCGAGCAGACGCATCGTAGAGTATTCGCACAATATTGCGCGAACGCTAGGCCGGGGCAAAATGGCTGTACGCCAGTACCTGCCGGATATCAAACGGTGGTGCAAAACTGGACCTTTGAGTGATATTGGAACCGACTTTCGGCAGGTACTGGCACGATACTGCAAAGTATTGCCGTGCTAATTGGGAACGGAGGTGATGACATCTGACCATCGTGTTTCCAACGCCTATTTAATTTAATTCTCTTCTTGGGCGCGTGAAAGAGCCCTTCTGTGACACACCAGGCATATTCCAAACTTGGGCAGGCCTCTCGGCTTTCTTTGCCACTTTTGGAACTTATTTGGCACTTCAGTGTGCAGCAAGAAAAGAGCCAAACATCGGCATGCCCCGAATCGCCAAATTAAGATTTACTGCGGCAGTTATGGCTCAAGTCTGGCGCTTACTTTGGCAGAACTGTAGCGCACCAGAGAAAAGCCAAACTTGGCATATCCGAAATACCCAAATTAGGCGTTGCTTTGGCAGTTATGGCTTAAGTCTGTCACTTACTTTGGCACACCTGTGGCGGACCAGAGAAAAGCAAAACTCGGCGTGGCTAAAATACCCGAATTAGGCGTTGCTTTGGCAGTTAGGGATAAAGTCTGGCACTTACTTTGGCAGAACTGTGGCGGACCAGAGAAAGGCCAAACTTGGCATGTCCGAAATACCCAAATTAGGTGTTGCTTTGGGAGTTATGGCTCAAGTCTGGCACTTACTTTGGCACAACTTTGGTGAATCAGAGAAAAGCCAAACTCGGCGTGGCCAAAATACCCGAATTAGGCGTTGCTTTGCCAGTTAGGGTTAAAGTCTGGCACTTACTTTGGCAGAACTGTGGCGGACCAGAGAAAGGCCAAACTTGGCACGCCCGAAATACCCAAATTAGGCGTTGGTTTGGCAGTTATGGCTTAAGTCTGGCACTTACTTTGGCAGACCTGTGGTGGACCAGAGAAAAGCCAAACTTGGCATGTCCGAAATACCCAAATTAGGTGTTGCTATGGGAGTTATGGCTCAAGTCTGGCACTTACTTTGGCACAATGTTGGTGAATCAGAGAAAAGCCAAACTCGGCGTGGCCAAAATACCCGAATTAGGCGTTGCTTTGGCAGTTAGGGTTAAAGTCTGGCACTTAGTTTGGCAGAACTGTGGCGGAGCAGAGAAAGGCCAAACTTGGCACGCCCGAAATACCCAAATTAGGCGTTGGTTTGGCAGTTATGGCTTAAGTCTGGCACTTACTTTGGCAGAACTGTGGCGGACCAGAGAAAGGCCGAACTTGGCATGTCCGAAATACCCAAATTCGGCGTTGCTTTGGCAGTTATGGATCAAGTATGACACCAACTTTGGCGCTCCTCTGGCGGACCAGAGAAACGCCAAACCTTGGCATGCCCCGAATTCCCAGATTAGGATTTACTATGGCGGTTATGGCTGAAGTATGGCACCAACCTTGGCGCTCCTCTGGCAGACCAGAGCAATGCCAAAGTTTGGCATGTCTGAAAACCCGAATTCGGCGTTGCTCTGGCAGTTATGGCTCAAGTATGGCACCAACTTTGGCACTCCTCTGGCGTACCAGAGAAGAGCCAAACTTTGGCATGCCCTAGGATCGCCCAACCAAGGCTATAGTTAGGCACCGTACTTTGGCACTGATGAGTGCCATGGTGCAAAACCTAACTGCGCTAAAGTTGGGCCCTTATGTTTGCCAGACCTTTGCCCAGGTTGGGCATTCCTCTGGCGTGGTACCTGGGATATTCCCGCTAAATCTAGCGGAAATTTTTCCCGCTAAATTTAGCGGAGAATTTTCTCCGCCCCCCCCCCCTCAAGGTCACCTGACCCCCAGGCCACGTGAGTCACTTGACCCCCCCCCCGTGCCTTCCCCTCCTCCTCAAGAGCTGCTCTCTAATTCGGCGTTACAGGGAGTTGTAAACGGCTTTCATTTTTTTAATCTATAAAACCATTTTTGGCGAGAGAAATTGTACGTTTAGAGCTGCATTCTTTGCTTTTTCAATTTTCAGTTTGGTAAACGCATTAAAAAGATAAGAGACTTGTCGCGTGCTTTGCACGTCACAAATACAATAAACGATCACAAAATAAATCAGGACACTGTCTTATTTCGCGTGATTAAATTACCCGTATGATGGTCGTGAAAGACAAAAAGTAACGTTGGATTTAAAAAAAGTTTCTGTTTTAGCCTCATTCCCTAGGAAAAGAATAAGCAGTGTAACTGTTTTTATTGCTCGTATTTTGTAGAAAACCCAGGGATTCGCACATACACAAACGGCACGTAAAAATGCATGGCAACGTTAGAAAAGTTAGTTCACAAATTTCGCGCGACCTTTGCTGATATTCGCGGCACCAGTTCTCAGGTTTTCTGAGCTACCTTCTAGCACAGCGAGGATCAAGGACGCGAAGACAAAGCTGTGGAAGGTACTGTCCGAATATGCGGTGTGTGGTCTCAATTTTCACTTCTCGGCAGTGAGGGCGGACAGGCTAAAAATTCGCAATCATCTAAAAGAGGCGGTCCTGCCACCCTCATTTTGGCGACACAGGTGGTTCGAATGAAGCTGCAGGGAACTAATAAGTGTCGGGCATGGGCATAATCTCTGTAGCACTTTGAAGGACCATCGAACACATCTATATCATCGTAATAATAATTATAATAATAATAATAATAATAATAATAATAATAATATTAATAATAATACTAATATTAATAATAATAATCAAAATAATAACAATAGTAAACGTCGTTTGCTTTTAGGAAAAAAGAATAGACTGAATATTTTTTTAAATATCCTCACGGCGGCAAAATCAGAGGCTGCAAAAGCCCGTTGCAGCGTCCCTTTACAATCGAAAATCTACCGATGCAATGGGGAACGTACTACGGGCGTCCACGATTGCCTGCACATGCAGCGTCACGCTTGGTCTTCTGATATGGCTAGCCCGCGCTCTGCGCAACCCTTCAGATGTCCACCACTTGGCCCATGGAATTATTTTGATCTTTCATGTAGCGCTCCAAGTGGTGCACGCCGGCAAACACCATTAAAAACCATTCCTGAGCAGGTGCTGCCACCTGTGTTTGTTGTCAAGAAACTGTGGCTTGGATCTCAATAGGGAAAGTTTGATGCCCTATATTAAAGAAGGCATGCAACCTATCAATATGTAATTTTCGTCAAACGCAATATCAAGATACTCTTGGTACTTTAATGACTCAAAATTCGATTTCGCTAACACACATACGTGTTTTTATAACAAAAAAATAATAATCCTAATTTCAACTACATTTTTTAGTTTAAAATCTAAAATAATAATATATTTAAATACTTAAGTTTTGTCATTATATTGTTTTATAGGTTAAGCATATTAAGTTTCGTATGAATTGAAAAATTGTAGCTCGAAATAATAAGCGTTAATATTTAAAAGTGGGGTCAACTAAAATATAAATGAAAAAAAGGCTGCTAAATATAACCTTAACTTCCAGACACTAAGATGTTAATAGATGGCAGCTCTTTCATTTGGTATAATGGATATAGTTATATATAGCATACACAGAAAGTATAAGGCTCTTAAATGCAAGCGAATTGACAAGATAGGTGGGGTTGCGCCTAAAGCTGAGACTGCCGGCCAAGCTACACGCGCGAGCTGACCCGCGCTCCTGGCTTTGAGACGTGCATTTCTAGGGCCAGTGCTAGTTCCGCGGAAGAACGCTTCAAAGCGTTCTTCCGCGTGTGAGGACGAGCTCCCGCGCGCACGTCTTGAGCAGTCGGTTACGCTTCACTCACCTTTTTCGAGGCTAAATTGGAGCTAGCTTAGGCAAGGATGCAGTTCTGTATAAAAATATAAGGTATTCCAGTGAGGGTAGTTCAAGAACAGTGGAAAAACTTTCCACACAACACTGTTTCAGAAAATTGAACAATTGACTCATCGGTGATTCCCGCCTCTAATATTAACGCCCGTTTGTTTCATCTCTTTAGGATTTCTCCCATTGACGCCATCATAATCAGGACACACATAGAAGATAAAATTACTAGCCAAACGTGCAAAATCACGGGCCCAAACGTCTTCCTGCGCTCTTGGAACGTGTACGAAGTGTCAATGGTAAGGAAGTCCGTAGTCCGGACCTTTGCAGCGAATCGCTGAAATAATACGGAAGCGCCCATGTGTTGGTAACCGAATATAAATACGAGACTATACCGTATAGGACCGACACCATCTAGAATAATCGCAGCTTGTGCACTAGAACTCTGACGTCATCACGGTGAGATCGGTCGAATACACAGATTGGAAACGAGTGCTGCGTCAGTGCTCGGTGGGGCCTCGTGTCCAATGAACGCACTGAAGGATGTCCGGCGCCGAGCTTGGGTTCAATTACGCCCTGCAACAGTGATGCCGTTCTATGGCGGAACGGGAAGTCGTTCGCAGGCTTTGATCAATCGAGGGGCTATTGACGGTGTACTCTACATTACCGATCTTTTGTGCGGTCGAGAAAAGAAGAGGCCTCGCTTCACGGCCATAAAATTTTCGTTTTTATCTAATAACAGCTGCAAATACATCACATGTCACGAGGCAGAATATAATACTGAATCACTTTGATTTTTGACTCAAACGCAAATAAAACTCTAGCTGTCTCTTCTTGGCGTTGATCGCGTAACGATGTGACTTTATGTTTTGTGCAGTACAAGCTTCCCGGGGAAAACTACCAAACATCCTTCTCGCGTTTTAGGATTTCAAAATCTTTGTTCTACCGTATATTTCTAGGGTGAATTCTGTGTGGATTCACGAACTTTAATTCGTACAAAAAATAATGGTGCGATTAAGGATGCATTCCATGCACGGAGCGGTTCTTCGAGTACGCCAAAGTGACTTTCACACTTGGTTGTCCTCAAGAAACTAAACTCTGTGTCAACAGTTTTAAGCTACGTTGTCAAGGCATAGCCGCCCCCAGAGTGTTTCAGCCCCGCTTTTGCCAGAGTACAAGACGGCTTCGTTTCTTGTCTTATTCGCACTGCTCGCGAGCGAATTAGACGTGTTGGAGCACCGTGAAAGCGACGCTACCCTTTGCAAATAAATGCCTGTACCAAAGAATGTATTTTTCCATTCAAAGTTCCCTATAAAGCACTCTAATTATTTATAATAATTTACTCTTATTTTTATAATACCTGCTGCACCGTTAGGCATTATGTAAGAGAAGTGGATGGGAGGGTGGGAGAATTACATAAACAAATACGTACAAGAAACGTAGTTTTAAACTAGAAGAACAGAAGAACAATTAAAGGCACACTTTTATACTTGAACAGAACTTTGTATTGTTTCGTAAAAACAGCCTCCTTGAAATTGAAACTGACTCTCCTGGAAGTAAATTCCACTCGCAAACAATCTAAACAAAGAAAAAAATTGACAACAAAATTTGGCTTATTTTTTAACGTGACACGTTCTTTAATTGGGTGTTCGGCAATTCGTAAAGCCCAAAATTGAAGCCTAGATAAAAGCGTGGCCGCGAGGCTCGGCTCTGATTGGTTCTGACTGAAAGATAAGAGGCCATTGCAGTAAAAAAGCGTTTGCGCAACGCGGGAATCGAGCCCAGACCATTTATATTATTAAACGAGTGTCTTTCTAACATGCCGCGACACTTTTATTTTTTATTGACGTTTAATCAACATGTACGAACACAAGGACACAAGCATAAAGCGAGGCACGCAAAAAGTGAATGGAAGTTTAAAATGCGCGCAAACTTTCGTCTAGCGCTGAGGATAAAAACTTCTCTCATCGACAGCAGCGCCTCGATTGATCGGGAGCCACTCAGGAACGCATTGCTGGGTCTTCATATCTTCAGCGTATGTTATCACACTCTCGTGGAAGTACTCCCATCGCTCCCGTGCTCCGCTGTCGGCGTGGCAAACGGCCATACGTATTCTCCAGATACTACGTAAGCATAATAACATAATCAGATCAGAAGAGACGCCGTCCTAGTTACCAACCGTCAGAAACCTAATCCCTTGCGGGGCAAGCAATCAGTCTTTTTTTAGTGTACGTTGGAAAACGCCGCAGAAAACGCCATCCCAGCATTCCAGAAAGGCATTCTAAATAGTCCTCGGCTTTTTACAGGGATACAATGTACACCCCACGGAGCGAACAGTCCCTTTTCTTCCATGCATATTTTTACCGGTAACGTTACTCTGAGTAGTTTAAGGAAAACAATTTCACAGCAGGAGGAACTAGCATTCATTTCACGCGTTTCAGGACGTCAGTGTATAGGGCCCATGCTGTACAACGCTTAATACATGGGCGCAGAAACATCTACGTCAGACTAATCCTCCTACAATTGTTTCGACGTGTCACTTCATTTGAATGTTTGGAAGGAAAACGAGCTTCTACAAGTGACCCAAAGCTACCACCTTTTTAAGGTAAACGCGTGAATGCCCCCTGTCACCAACGACGAACAACCAACAAACTCGGGCAAAGCCTGTTATATTCTCACGTGGCAGACTGTGCACAGAAAAAGATAATTAGCATCGCGAAAAAAAGACATCGATGAACTCTTTGGCGAGAATACAAGTGTGACGAGCTTAGATCTTCCTCGCGAATTCTTAGAAAAAAAGATTCATTCTGATCATGCGCTTTCAAGATGAGTCCTAAATAAACACGGCAAACCACTCTATGCAAGTTGTGCATATTTACAAGAAAACAGTGCAGAAAAAGAAAGTTGGAAAGTGGCAGGCATAAAAATTGATAGACCATTTCTCCTTCATTTCTTAGCTTAAGGCTCTCTTATCCCGGTAGTACTCGAGCTGCATACCTAAATACTTTACTGAGGCTGGTTACCTACATCACGTTCGTGAACCCACTGGGTGTTGAAAACCACTCCCCATGACAGAAGATGATACATTTGTCCCAGTTTAGGGCACTTCCACTGACATCGCAAAAAAAAAAGAAGCTTAACAGTATTGATAATTACGACGTAAATTTCTAGGCTTGAAGAAAACAATGCAATGTCGTCCGCATACGCCAAAACACACACCTCCGAGGAATGCAGTTTAAACCCACTTAATAACCTTACTTTTAGAGTATCCGGAACGGATAAAAGAACGCCATGTGGTTAACCGGTCAATTGCTGTTTCAAGGTCTACCTCAAGCAAGGCTACGCGGCTATGCATAACAAAACAAATATCCAGGACATTCTGCGCTGTATGAATATTGATAAAAATAGTTTTGCCCTTTCTGCCACAATTTTGGTTTGGTCCAACTAACTGGGTCATAACGCCTTGCATTCTTCTGGTCAAAATCTTCATCAACATTACATAAACGGCACTCGTTAAACAGATGGATCGATACGATGCAACTTGACGGACTTTTACTATATCATCTGTATTAAGAATGAGGACAGTACGGGACAATAAAAATGATGGAGGAAGGTCATTGAGATTCGAAGATTTCATTAGGCACTTCGTAAAAAACGAATGACAGTGTATATTTAAGCTTCCTGTAAAACGCCGCATTGAGCCCGTCAGACTTCAGGTACTCTGCCGGATTTAAAGCCTTATTTGCTATCACTACTTCTCCCATGGTGATAGGTTCCTCTAAAAATGATTTGTCTCATCGTTTATCCGGAGCGTAAAAGACAAAATATTGTTTTCAAACCGCTCGAAGTTCACATGGTTATACGCAAACAGGGCTCTTGATTTACCGAAAAACACTCATGCGATTTCTGCTTTCTCGCTCGTGACTGTCCTATCCCGTTTCACTTCAGCAATCTCATTATGTCGCGCGTATCTTTTCTTCAGTGCCCTGAGCTCGCACAAGTTCACCTTCAAAACGGCTTCTGTCTAACAGCTCGAGTTTTTTTTTGTTTTTTGTCAAGGTTAATATGTAATATCCGAAAACACCAGGCACTCGACATTCTTCTTTTAGCAATATTTGCAAGTTTGACGACGTTGACGCTTCATTTTTTCCCTAGCTCGTTTTTATTAAAGTAACTCGCCAGAGCGACATCATCTTAATGTCCTGCTTAAAAACTTTCCATTGCAAGACATACCACTTAGTTTTGTCCCCCTACCACAAGTAGGGAGACAAAACTCGCAAGACATGCCACAAGACATACCCATCACAAGACATACCACAAGTCCAGGCCACCGCGGCCTGGACTTGTGACATATTGTCACAAAGGACAAGTGATGAGGCGGCGGATAACTGACGAGAATAGAAGTTTAATGGGGCGAACTTCTGCCCAAAAATAAAAAGGAAACAAATGATAACAGCAGAACGTTGCGGGCGTTGAAGTCGGCGTAAGCGCAGAGTCGAACGCTGGGGCGAGACTGACTGCGGCTCGCCACGCGGAGCCGCTTATATACACGCGTGGGCTTCTGGAATAATCGGCGTAGAAGGTTCGGCGCGTCGAATATTCTGACCTCGAACAAGCAACACGGTTCTTGAATTTACCTTACATTAGGTTAGAATCAACAAAAATCCGTCCCCGCGGCCAGGAATCGAGCCCCGGCTTTCTGCGTGGGAGGCAACGCGCGATAACCATTAGGCCACGAGCGCGCAGCCTGCTTGGTCACCTGCGCGCGCGGCATCACCCCCCTTTAAAAAAGCGCATCGACCCGACGCAACACAAAACAAAAAAAAGTGAAAGCCGTTTAAACTCCCTGTAACGCCGAATTAGAGCGCATCTCTTGAGGAGGAGGAGGGAAGGGTACTGGGGGGGAGGGGGAAAATGACCTCCGAGGGGAGGGCGGGTCACGTGACGTCACTGATGACGTCATCAATGATGATGACGAGGACGATGCGGATGCCGATGACATAATCAGTGACGTCACTGATGACGTCATCGGCATCCGTATCGTCATCATCATCACGTGACCTCGGGGGGGGGGGTCACGTGACCAGGGGGTCACGTGACCTGGGGCTCACGTGACCTGGGGGCCACGTGACCTGGGGACCACGTGACCTTGGGGTCACGTGAGCTCGGGGTCACGTGACCTGGGGGGGTCACGAGACCTCGGGGAGAAATCACGTGACCTGGAGGTCACCTGACCTCTGGCGGTTACGCCGACGGCGACGGCGACGCCGCTCAAGCCGGAAACGGGCGCCTAAGAGCTGCGCTTTGAAAGCGATAAGAAGAACGGCAAACTAAAGCGTCATTCGGAATACATAAGGTTCGCAGTCCTATCGAGCGTAGTACGGCTTCAGGCGCACGACGTGGACGACTTCAGGTCGCGGTGGGCGGCGTGATGAAGTCCGCGTACCGTCGGGCATCACCTCGTAGTTCAGATCCCCGAGTCGACGAAGCACTCTGTAGGGGCCGAAGTAGAGCTTCAAGAGTTTTTCGCTGAGACCACGGCAACGGATCGGTGTCCACACCCACACCCTGTCTCCGGGCTGGAAGTGGACGTCCCGACGACGAAGGTTGTAGCAGCCAGTGTCGATACGTTGTTGGGCTTGAATCCGGAATCTGGCGAGCTGACGGACTTCTTCTGCCCGTCGGGCAACCACCTGGGCGTCGTCACTTCCGTCGACAGCCGGTTCGTGGGGTAACATCGCGTCCAGCATTGTCGTCACTTTGCGACCATGAACCAGTTGAAAGTGGGTAACCCCGGTGGTCTCTTGCATGGCCGTGTTGTAGGCAAAAGTGACGTACGGCAACACCTCGTCCCATGTCGTGTGCTCCACGTCGACGTACATGGAGATCACGTCGGTGATGGTCTTGCTTGAGTCTTTCCGTCAGCCCGTTGGTCTGCGGGTGGTACGCCGTGGTGCGCCGTGGTGCGACGATGGCTGGTGTGGCTGAGACGAAGGACTTCTTGTGTCAGCTGGGCCATGAACGAGGATCCACGGTCTGAGATCAGGACTTCGGGAGCGCCGTGCCGGGGGACGATGGATTCAATGAAAAACTTAGTAACTTCCACAGCAGACCCGGAAGGAAGGGCTTTCGTTTCGGCGTACCGCGTGAGATAATCTGTGGCGACGATGATCGAGCGATTTCCCGACGTCGACGGCGGAAAAGGGCCAAGAAGATCCATTCCGATCTGCTGAAAGGGTGCTGTTGGCGGAGGAATCGGCTGCAGGAGTCCGGCCGGCCTCGTGGGAGGTTTCTTGCGTCGCTGGCATTCATGGCATGACCGTGTGCATAGGCGGACAGTTTTCGGGAGCTTGGGCCAGTAATACGTTTAACGAATACCGGCCAGTGTCCGGCTGTAACCCAGGTGTCGAGACGTCGGGTCGTCGTGGCAGGCTTGAAAGATCTCCCGAAGGTCGGTCGGGATTACCAGCAGCCACGGCGAGTTGTTGTTCCTGAAGTTCTCTTTGTAGAGTACACCTAGTCGAATGGCAAATGTCGACAGGGCGCGTGAAAAAACACGTGGTATGGCATTTCCGCGCCCTTCCAGGTGCTCTATTAGTGCGCGCTGCTCAAGATCGCCTCGTTGACGTCGGGCCATGTCATCGGTATTCACTGCGCCCATGGACACACTCGTCGTCATCGTCGTCGCTGCTTTCGGAAGGTGTTTCGACGGGAGCTCTGGACAGGCAGTCGGCGTCACTGTGCTTGCGGCCTGACTTGTAGACCACGGTCATGTTGAACTCTTGCAGTCGGAGACTCCATCGAGCGAGGCGTCCTGACAGGTCCTTGAGGTTCGCAAGCCAGCAGAGCGAGTGGTGGTCCGTGACTACGCGCAACGGGCTCCCGTATAAGTACGGACGAAACTTCGTGATTGCCCAGATGACCGCAAGGCATTCTTTCTCAATCGTGGAGTAATTTCTCTCCGCCTTGGACAATGTCCGACTTGCGTAGGCGATAACTCGCTCGGTTACATATTGTACTTGAACCAGTACCGCGCCAAGTCTTGCGTTACTTGCGTCGTTGTGAATATCGGATTCCGCATCTTGGACGAAATGTCCAAGGACAGGAGGAGTCTGCAGTCGTCGCTTGAGCTCGTCGAATGCCTCCTGCTGCTCCTCGGCCCATTCGAACTTCTCGGCGTCCTTCGTGAGGTGTGTGATCGGTGCGGTAATCCTTGCGAAATTCCGAACGAAGCGCAGACAGTAGGCACATAGTCCAAGGAACCTTCGCACGGCCTTCTTGTCTCTTGGTGCTGGAAATGCTGCGATGGCGCGAGTCTTCTCTGGGTCTGGGCGAGTGCCTTCGTTACTAACCACGTGACCTAGGAACTTCAGTTCGTCATAGGCGAACCGACACTTTGACGGCTTGAGGGTGAGTCCGGCGGTCCGTATGGCTTGGAGAACAGCTCGGAGTCATCGCAAGTGACTCGTCGAAGTCGCCGGAAAACACTACGACGTCGTCGAGGTAGACGAGACAGCTCTGCCACTTCAGTCCTGCCAGTACGGTGTCCATGACACGCTGGAAAGTTGCTGGCGCCGTGCATAGTCCGAAGGGCATCACCTTGAACTCGTACAGTCCATCCGGTGTGACGAAGGCTGTCTTCTCTCGGTCATGTTCGTCGACTTCGATGTGCCAGTAGCCGCTCTTCAGGTCCATCGATGAAAAGTATCGAGAGTGGCGCAGCCGGTCTAACGTGTCGTCGATGCGGGGGAGTGGATAGACGTCTTTCTTCGTCACTGCGTTCAGCTGCCGGTAGTCCACGCAGAAACTAAGCGTCCCGTCCCTTCTTAACCAGTACAACTGGAGAGGCCCATGGACTGCTTGAAGGTTGGATTATGTCGTCGTTCAGCATCTCTTGAACTTGCTCCTGAATCACCTGCCTTTCTTTAACGGAGACTCTGTATGGAGATCGATGCACAGGGCGCGCGTCGTCCTCGGTAACGATGCGGTGCTTCGCAACGGCGGTTTGGCGCACCTTCGACGACGTCGCAAAGCAGTCGCGGTATTCGGTGAGGAGGTTCATCAGTTGACGTCGTTTCTGGCCCGGAAGCTTAGAGTCAATGTCGAGCTGCGCTGGCGACGTACTGTCTTGCTGAGGTGGCGAGGATTCGTCAGTAATGGCTGCGATTTCGGCGGAGTTTCGGAGTTCCTCGACGTGGCCAACGGCTGCACCTTTCGTGAAGTGTTGCGCTTCGTTTCGAAAGTTCGTCACGAGGACCACAGTGCGGCCATCCTGAAGTTCAACTACTCCTCTTGCGACGCCTATTCCTCTTCCTAGAAGCAACTGGAGGCTCCCCTCGAGCAGAACGTCGCCGCAGAAAGCTTCGTGCTCCCGACGGGCACGAAAACACTCGACCGCGGCGGTAAGTTCACGTGACTTGCGAGGACTCGGACCGCAGATGACGTCGCTTTGGGTTCCTCCGGTGGTGAAGCAAGTTTTCGTAGAGTCAATCGGTTTGCTCCGAGGTCGATAACGGCGCCATACTCGCAAAGAAAGTCCATTCCGAGAATAACGTCCCTTGAGCAGTCTTGCAGAACGAGAAACTTGACAGGGCACGTCTCACCGTGGATCTCGACGCGAGCAGTGCATCTCCCGACTGGTGTGATGAGGTGCCCTCCGGCGGTTCGTATTTGAGGTCTCGCCCACGGCGTCGTGACTTTTCGAAGGTGGCGGAAGAGCCTCCCACTCAAGACTGAGTAGTCTGCTCCGGTGTCCACGAGTGCTGATGCGTCGTGGCCGTCGATGACGACGTTTACGTTGTTGGACACCGTTGCAGGAGCGTCGTTTCGGTCTCTGGTAGCGTTCGAGTGGGGGCCCTCCGACGTTCGTGGAGGATCTTGGCGTCGGTCGTCTTCGGCAACTCCACCTCCAGGGGTTGCCGCGCCTAGTTTCCCGGCGTGGAGCGAGGGGCGACAGGCTTTCACGTCGGGGTCGGTGCATCGGCGAAGCTGGACGTCGTGGCGAAGGCGACCGGAACTCTCGGCGGGACGCAGGCTCGGGGGACTGAGGTCGTCGCAGGTACTCGTCGATCTCCCGAGGGCGTTCACCATACCGGGGGCGCGGGTCGTTTGGGTGGAATCCGCGCAGCCCGAGTCGTCGGTATGGGCATCGGCGGTACACATGGTCAGTTTCCCCGCAGTGGTAACACAGAGGGCGTCGGTCGGCCGTCCTCCAGACGTCTGTCTTCCTCGGCGCAGGTTGCTCTGGGTGAACGTGCGCCTGATCTTCCTGTCGTCGGGGGTAGTGCGGCGTTGGGGCGTCGCTTCGGGGTGGCGCCGTGGCTTGGCGGGGAGCTTGCGGCGGTCGTCGGGCCATGGCGGCGTAGCTCAACGTCGGTTCTTCTGGCGTCGTCACGTTGATGGGAATTTCAGGTTGGCACCGCCCGTTTGACTTCCTCGCGCACAACCTCGGCGATAGAGAGTGTCGCTGGACGACTCGAGGCTGGCAGCAACCTGCTGAGTTCCTCCCGGACGACGTCCCGGATAATTTTGCGGATGTCCGGGGCTACAGGGAAGGTTTCGCCGCTAAACAAGGTGGATGCAGCGACGCCTGGTTGTCGTTGGTAGTGGGAAGCGCGCGCTTGGAGGGCGCGCTCGATGTTGGTCGCCTTCGTGACGAAGGCTTCGACGGTGGTCGGCGGGTTGCGGACGAGGCCTCCGAAGATGTCATCCCTTACACCTCGCATCAGGATCCGCAACTTATTTTCGTCGGTGGCTTGAGGGTCGGCGCGAGTGACCAGGTGCAGGACATCCTCGACGAAACTGGTGATGGTCTCGTTTGCGCCCTGGGTCCTCATTCGAAGAAGGTCCTCGGCCCTCTCCCGTCGATACTGGTTGGTGAAAGTTCGTCTCAGCTCATTCTTGCAGGCGGTCCACGAGATCAACGAAGTCTCGCGATTCTCGAACCAGTGCCTGGCCGTTCCTTCGAGCGCGAAGTAAAGATTCTGCAGGCGCTGGTCGTCCGTCCATCCGTTGTGCTGGGCCACCCGCTCGTACTGTTGTAGCCAGTCCTCGATGTCTTCATAAGGCTCACCATGGAAGGACGCGGCGGGCGTGCGAGCAGCGACGGGTAGGACAACGACGGGTTGAGTGGTCATCGTCGCGGTCTTCTTCTCTCGTTGCTGCGGCAGGGGTCCGAGTTCCGGAGGTTGGTCTTTGGTACGGCGGCTTGCTCGGACGTTGGTGCCTTCTGTGAAGGGTAGTCTTCCGGGGCTGAGCACTTCGCTTGGCCGGGATGTCTTCGTAGGTGTACGCTTCACGGGCTTAGAAAGCGATACCCAGCACCTCCACCAAAATGTCACGAAGGACAAGCGATGAGGCGGCGAATAACTGAAGAAACTAAACGTTTAATGGGGCGAACTTGTGCCCAAAAGTAAAAAGAAAACAAATGATAACAGCAGAACGTCGCGGGCGTCGAAGTCGGCGTAAGCGCAGAGTCGAACGCTGGGGCGAGACTGACTGCGGCTCGCCACGCGGAGCCTCTTATGTACACGCGTGGGCTTCTGGAATAATCGGCGTAGAAGGTTCGGCGCGTCGAACATTCTGACCTCGAACAAGCAACACGGTTCTCGAATTTACCAGAACATTACGTTAGAGTCAACAAAAATCCGTCCCCGCGGCCAGGAATCGAACCCCGGCTTTCTGCGTGGAAGGCACGCGCGATAACCGTTAGGCCACGAGCGCGCAGCCTGCTTGGTCAGCTGCACTCGCGGCAATATAACATTCTTCTTTCAGACGCTTTCATAATTCACATCTAAAAACTTTTATAATTTTGTTCTTAACTTGGATGCGAAACTTAACGAGATAGTAGTGACCGAACAACACCGGACAAGCTTTGTAATCGTCACACAAGGGTACTGATTCGAAAGGTACAAAGGCTCTGCCTAACGCAGCGTGGCTAACCCCCCAAAAATGATTAAAGAAAACCCGCGGCCCATCACATGTAAATACCCCAACATCCTCCAAGCCAAACACATTAAGGGTATTGTTTAAACACACTGTGCTCGCGTCTTTGAAGGGGGTTGAGCTTGAATTGTTTCGCTGAAAGCACACGCGATTGAAATCCTAAGTAAAATTACCAACCCCTGAAAGTTACAAAACTGCCTAAAGACCGAATTCCATGGAGCGAGTATGCGACGAATAAATGACTAATTTTGCACGGCCGTACGCTTGCTTTGCGCACGAGGCACCCGCCACTGTGCCGATGCCACGTGCAGATCAAAAGCCGCCGGACGAGATTCGTCGAGTTTTCTAAGCATACTCACCTCATGGAGACCAGCCTTTCCTCCGCCGTCTTTCGACAAAAAATCTCAGACATATATTTTGTAGTCGGCGATTTTTTTCCCAACAGGCAAGTGGTTACAGTCCAGACTACAGACCTAAGGTATTGGAGAACCACCAGAACCCACCCTGCCGACGTCCCTGCTGCATGACTGACGAAGACATCGAAGCGGGAAGTGAAAGGACGTACCATACGTTCCGTCTGGACCTCATTTTACATTTTCGTTTTCCGTAGTGCCTCAACCTCGAGGTCTTGCTCGACCACGGGGGGGGGGGGGGGGGGGGCGTAGAACTGCCTTTGCTTCCGCCGGTATCCAAGCCCTCAGACGTTGAAGCGTCGCAATTTACACAGCTCTTCCACGCCAGACAGACATCGATAGATGGGGTCAGATAGGACATACGGTGCTTATCAACTTGTTTTTCCTCATATGGGGTTGTCCCCTCACGCAGCATCCTGCCGGAGCGGTTTATCGCTGGTCCGTAACGGCAAAAAATCTGTTGTATGTTGTGTTCAAAGAGTCAGACAAGAAGGAAGACGACTATAGGCCAGAAAATAGAGAAAAGGAGGATGAAGAGGTGAATAAAATAAAAACGCCAGTTTTGATATTAACGCTTATTATGAACAGTTACACTTTGGGCAGCCGACAGGATTAAATGAAATATGTGGATTTACTTATTTTTGACGGTTGGTCGAAGAAGGACAGCCAATACTGGAGAGCGACCAGCTGAACGGTGAGAAAACAGTTCCAATGGCCCGCGAATCTAACAGCATTGACCTTATCTCCTTCATCGCCAGAAAAGCGGAATTGTCGCCGAAAGAGCTTTTTCTAAAAACGACGGTAAAACTAGACACCAGAGTGCAGGAATTCCAGGAGTGGTTTCAGAAGCCGACCACTACTTCTGGTGAAGTGATTTTAGCCTGTCGAGAATTGGCATCGGTTGTTGCTCAGCTGCTACAGATGCAAGTATCGCAACTGGAACAGCAGAGGCAGTTTATGACCACCATGTCAGACTGCTATGAGAGTGCGAGAACGTAGGCGTGAAGAGGCAGTAAAGCCAGATATGTTCAACGCCGAATCATTAGATACTTTAACGTCGCTGGACTTCTACGAATACGCCTGTGAGAAAAACCACTGGACAGAAAACAGCGAGCGGATCAAGAATTTAAGGCTCTTTCTCGCAAAGAATGCGAAAAAGTGGTAGAAACGTCATATGGTTGAGCACACCAACGATTCGTGGGATATGTGGTAGGAGAGCTTCACGACATCTTTTGAAAAAGATGCGGTTGAACGGTGGGATAAGGAAACATTCTACAAACATCGATGAGGCAGCCTACTAGATTACTTTTATGAGAATCGGATACTCCTACAGCTCGCCGATTCTAATTTACCCGAAACATAAATCGCCCCACTGATCATCCATGGGATGAGCAACGATGCACGAAGAAAAGTGCAAGCACACTCTCGAAAGACAATCGAGGGCATTCTGTATTCACTGAAGGGTGTGTTCGTGGACCACTCCACTACCTACGGACAGCAGCGACCACTAACGAACCCCAAAAGCGCGATCGCCAACACCCACAGCGGCCAAGAGCTTCCACCAAACCAGGCAAGTAACAAGCCTTGGATGAACACAAGACTCAATTCAGTCAGCCACGAAGCACGAGGGAACGCACGCACGTGCCACCACATCGTGGAAGGGCCAAAATGCACGTGCTACGATCGGATCCGGACAAAATGGTCCGGGACAAAATGGTCCCGGGCAAAATAGTCCCGGTCAAAACTGTCCCGGACAAAATGGTCCCAAGCCCAAACGCGGACAAAACGGTCCCAAGCAAATGTTCAGACATAGTTTGCTTGTTCTTTGGAGGTTGGTCGATTTTTTGCGCTTGCTGCATATTGGACAATGAGAAAACATTGTTTTTAATACCTAAAAATGAAACGCTATCCATTTTACAGTTTACAAATTCAGTTGAAAACACACTGCATGCCGGTTGTCGAGCCAAGGAGATAAAAACCCATAATATAGCAATATTATAGAATTACATATATACCAAATAATGTGTCTAATATTTGATTTAATCAAGACGAAAAAAAAGACGCAAAACAATATATTTGAGGTCTGTGTTTATATACGTTTTCTGTTTCCTGTCGTTCTCAGTCACGTGGGTTCCGTATCTGGTATGCCGGACGAAAAAATAATAGAACATTTCAACCTGAAATATGCAAGAACTTATAGGGGAGGCAGAACAAGAATGTGGGACAATCACATATATTTCGTAAACAACTTCCAGCGGCGTGGAGACATCAAAACGATGTTTTACCGGATACCAGAAGTCACAACATTCCAGATGGCTGCGACCTTGTGGACGCTGTATGGTGATACACGATTGCACGCATGCAGCACAAATATGTAAAATGTGCATGATGATGTTTGAATCATTAGGTGCGTACGTTTTCTTGCAGCGCCATTGCGTTGATTTGAAATTATATAAAATACTCTCGGATATTCTTATTTTCTTCCCGCACCTATACTACGTTTTACTAAAGTCACAGTGCAGCCCATTCTACGAGCTGATAGTACTAATCAGGCAGTGCGAACAACAAAACGCACCGATGGCATTCGTCAACCTTTTGGTGCATGTTATTACCGGCTTGTCCAATGAATCGCAGAGTTCATCGCGAGGTTGCGCCCTTAATGTGCGCGTGTGTCTTCATGTGGTGACTTCCAAGCCCCAGCTTTGTATAGTGCTCTGACAAGGGAGAAGAGAAACCAATGAGCCAAGTGAGCAATAATAGAATTTTAATTAACTTTTGGACTTCTTTAGTTATTTCCTCCAATGTATATCGCAAAAACCTTAAATATATTAAAGCTACATATTACAGGTGTGTTGAATACAACTTCATAGCAGCAGTAAACTAAAACTTCAAAGAGCGCCCAAAGTGTCAACAAATCACTTGGGACCATTTGGTCCTGGCTTGAGCTTGGGACCATTCTGTCCGGGACCATTTTGACCGTTACCATTTTGTCCGGGATCTTTTTGTCCGGGACCATTTTTTTCCTACACCCGCTACGATAAATGCCACAACATCGTGAACAGCGGTGCTAACGACCAACCGAAAAACGAATAAAACAGGTAGCACATGCAGTCCCTCCCAATGACGAAAATAGCGACTATCTGCTTGGTCAAATACAACATCCTTTATGTTTCTGTTGTCATTAGTGGGGGACACGTGGATGCCTTAGTTGACACTGGAGTATCCATCAGCCTTGTCGGCAAGAATATCGTGGACCCAGAAAAGATACGAAGTGGGTAGCCCATCGAAGTTCACAGCTATGATGACAATGTTAAGCGAACACGAAACTGGGCTACATTGGAAGTCGAGTTTCAGGGAAAGAAAATCTCGGTGGATGCACTCGTCGCAGAAGACGGCGAGTTCGTGTTTATTTTATCACGTCCCGATTTGAAGCGCTTCAAAATGAACATATCATGGGAGGACGAAATCACGCTGAACCAGGATGCGGATAGCCCACCTGCTACTCCAGTTCAATTGCTCGGAACTGTGAAGAGGTCTGAGGACGCACCAACATCATTCTCAGAGTTTATATGTGTAGAATCATATCCACCAGCAACCTCTGTTATTTAGGTTTCATTCAAACTACGTGACACTTCTGTGGTGCAAAAAACAAAAACACCTACAGCATGTCCCACGAAACGCAATTATGGCTTAAGCGGGAGCTGCAAAGAATGCTAGATGCCGGGATCATCAGACCCTCGACGTCAAAGTTCGCATCTCCAATCACCATGGTCCCTAAAGAAGATGGCACGTTTCGTCTCTGCACAGATTATCGCCAAATCAATTCCCAGACCGATCTTTTCCATTTCCCTATGCCACGCGTCGATGACATTATCAGCGAGACAGGATGGTGCTCCTGGTTCTCCTGGATCGATCTCTGCAAAGGCTAGCAGGTCCGTCTACAACAAGACACCAAGCCTTTTACTGCATTTTAACACCATTAACCGACTAACACTTCGGGTGGAAGAATGCTGGAGCCTGGTTTCAGAAGAAGATAAATGAAATACTCAAAAACTGTTTGAGTAATTTCTGCAACGATTCTGTTGGCGACATTATCGTCTATTTCCGAACAAAAGAAGAACGGATGGACCACTTGTCTCAGGTGCTCGAAGCACTGAGTACTGCCAGGTTGAAAATCAACACCAAGAAAAGCGAATTCTTCCGAAGAACAGTACTTTTCTGGGACGAGTTTTTGACGGTAAAACAAAAAAAAGGCACGAAGGAAGAATCAGTGCCAAATATCAAAGCTGACCAAGCGCTACGACCTACGCTCATTACGTGTTTTTCTAGGCCTGGCCGGACATTTTTAGAGCATTCATAAAAGATTATGCTACAAAAACACTGCGTCTGACCACTTTGACTCACAAAGACAATCCGTTTGTCTGGACTGAAGAGTGCGAGATTGTGTACGACTACCTTGTCAAGGTCATCTCTTCTGCCCTGGTCTAGCTACTGCCCGTCTTAGAACTGCCATTCGAAATCTGCACTGACGCCTCAGGCTATGGCACAGGAGCAGTCCTCTACCAGGGACACGCAGCAGAACCTCCTAACCGGCAGTTGAAAGTCGTTGGCTACAACTCGTACATTTTCTCGAAAAGCCTAAGAAAGGTACGCCACGACAAGAAAAGAAGCCCTAGCTGTGGTCATGGCTTTGAGGTATTTTCGACGTTACCTCGAAGGCCGACAGTTCAAGCTTTTTACAGACAACCAAGCTCTTACTTACCTCTTGAGCCTAACCCAACCGAAGGGACGAATGGCCAGATGGGTGACTGAAATACAACAATTATCATTTTGGAGTTGCTCACCGACCAGCAGAGAAGCTTCCCGAAGCTGATGCCCTCTACACATTTCTTATTAAAAGGGATACACTCAAAAGAACCATCAACCATGCCCGAATTCGGGAAGGTACCCATCACCTAGCAATACAAGATGCTAAATTCCATGTGCCACAGTCCATGATTCTTAGGGTTTTACAACTCTATCACGACAGTCCTGAATCGAGAGGACATGAGGGATTTTTGAGGACTTAATTGGAAGTTGACAAGGAAATTCATATGGAAGAGCATAAAACATAATATGTGCGTTCGCGCCACGTGTGCCAAATTCATTAAGCCAAATACCGACCTCGGGAGTCAAAATGGTGACCCTCTCAATACTTTGACGTTCCCTTCGAGATTATTCATCTCGATTTCGCAGAAATCAAAACGAAGAGCCAAGGAATGAAGAAAGCACAAGCTTTTCTAATTGCCATCGATGAATGCACGCGCATCGTAGCTGCAAGAGCTGGCAGAGAAGACACTAACTCTTTCATTTCACTGATGGAACGAGAGGTCTTCCAGAACACGAAAGTCTTTGTTTCAGACTATGAACCAACCTTTCGCAGCAAGAAGTTCCAAAGTTGGGCGCAGGGAAATAGGGATCATAGTTCTATTTCCAGCTCCTTATCACCCGAAAGAAAACGCTTTAGCTGAACGGGCGATACGTGACACCAAACAATTCCTAAAAATGTACCCCGAGCTCACAGGTGGATGGAAATGCGCACTTGAGGCAGCCATTGCACACCACAACCGTTCCCATACCGCTGGTTTGGGATGTAGTCCACATTTCGCCGCACGCTGAGAGAGTTCATGGCTGCCTGCCGATCATCGCCCTGGCCTAACATACAAAATCACGCTACAAGGAAAAAACAACACCAACAGCAGCAGGGAAAATATCGAATCGTCAATGAAAAGAAATTACGACACACGGCACCTAAGTGCAGTCCAAGAGATTCATCCCGGAGACATGATTTTAGTATAAAAAGGCCTACAAGACTCCAAGGCTGCCTTTTGTGGTCCTTACATGGTTACCAAGACAGGCAATCAACAAAGTATCCTCAAGACGGTGTATTACAAGGGACCCAACAACACCACCGAAATGACAGCTAATCATAATATAGTTCCATATCATCCAGGAGGGTTGAGGACAAAAGCCCCAGCGTGTGTAGTGTTCCAAAAGTCAGACAAGAAGGAAGACGACTATAGGCCAGGATATAGAGGTGGATAAAATCAAAACGCTAGTTTTGATCTTAACGTGTATTACGAACCATTACATTGTATGTATGTCTTTACAGACTGAAGTTAGTCTGCTTCAACGGGCGACTTCTATCTTAGCTGCAAATCAGCAATTTAAGCCAGTGCAGAACAACCGCTAGCCTGGGGTCTCTAACCTTCACATTGCAGTAGTCATACAAGACCGCACGCCGGAACAACGAGAAAAACATTAGCAGGGCTGGGAATTGTGAACTCAGTATCATTGGGTTCTGCACCGCGAGTTTTTTGCTCAGTTCGCTGCCGGCACCCTTCCATCCGGGCGTCACCCTCCATTGCCGTTCTTGCTGGCAAAGCCTCTGCTCCTTGGTGACGCCATCCGAGTCCTCATAAGGGCGCATTGCGGCGCCCACCAGAACGTTATTCTCGGAGACGGTGGACTCTTCATCAGCCGCCGAAACTGTGGCCACCTCGCTGTCGCCTTCCGAGGTCGTCGACGGCCGCTCTGCTACAGGAGCAGACTATGTGGTCGACTCCTGCGACGGTGCCTTGACAACTTGCTCTGAATGGTCAGTGTCAAGACTTTCGCCCTTGTCGTCCGTGGTAGGATGCTCGGTCGTCGGCTCAGCGGGGGCCGCCGCTCATTCCGTCTCCTCCTCCACCATGACCAGATCGAACCGGTCCTCGTCCACCCCGCGTACCGAGGCTCGGGCGTACGAGCGGGCGCAGTCGGCCCGCTCGTGCCTGAAAGCCCGGAACTCGGTGCGCGCGGGGGCCTTGCAGTCGCTACGGATATCTGCCTCCTGTTTTCTGTGACACAGAAGACAAATGGGGGCCCGCCAAGGCATCACCGCTAACGCCGTGGCACCGCCAAAGCAATGCTGGTGTGACAGTTGGTCGAGAGCGACACCCTCCAGAAGCACCAGCCTCATGATCCGAGAGGTAGATTGCAAGTTATCAAGGCCAGGCACCTTCCAACGTTCAAAGGCGGCCTCCTTCACCTCGCCGTACTTAGCTACGTCACTCCGGATCGTGTCCCTCGGTTCATCGACCGCCGGGTCTACGACGAGGCATGCTCGGCCCTTTACGGCGAGCCGCCCACTTCGCCTCGGCAACCTCTGCTTGGCCGTGTCCGTTCGAAGTTCAAGTAACCAGACATGGGTCATTTAGAACGCCCCTATACCGGCCACTCCCTTGATGACGCCCACCTGGTCATGCGTCTGCCGAAATTCATCGATGCGATTAGGTCTTGCGGCGATATCGCAGTGCAGTTAAATTGAACGCTTCATGATTTCATCTAAAGGGAGGGCGAAAAATTGATGATCATTGTCAGCAGACGAATCTGATTCAACAGTATCGGTGACGGCCGTATCGCAGCTCGCACGTGAGTTATCTATCCTACCTCCACACCGCACGGAAACCGTAAACAGAATGAGCATGTCACGACACACCGCAGGAGTTGAGGTGTTATTTGGCGGGAAAGCTCTGCCGGGCATTCGCCCTCCGTCCGGCAGACAGCGAATTTACACCCTGTCAACGTCGGCACCGGTATCTTGACACCCCGGGTTAGCGCCGGGATCTCCCTCCAGGAATTGCTATTGAGTTTACATGCTACGCGTTAAGCTAATCTCCAAACTAAGCGTTGATGAGCGCCGAGAGCATAGGCGCCACAGGTTTACGTGTAACACAATTGCTCACAAATTTGCTATGCGTTTATTGAGTGGTGAATGGTTCAAGATGGGTGGTGAAAGAATTTCAAACTTAAATATTTTTCTCGACTTTTAAAAGCCTCCCAACATAATCGGTGTTTCACCTCCGTTCAACTTGCGCATGGACTATAGTTCCCTTTCAGTAAGTTGAGTCCCGGGTTTTGGAGTTGCTCTAATTTATTTGAGAATCAATGCTGTTGTGGATCACATATCACAAAAGCATATTTCACAAATTGCCTGATAATAAAAAATATAACTTCTGCTTTATGTTGCCCGATGACCTGCGAGCCTTGCTCACCTCATTATAAATGTGACAATTCCATTTCAAGTTGGACTGAAACTAAACTTCCAGATAGTTATATTTGTGTACATGCTCAAGTGTGGCATATTTTAGCTCGTATATGATCGGAAAATTTACACAGTTAGAAAAACATATATTTGCACTTCTTTATATTTAAGAACATTCCCAGCGGTCGCACCAGTCTTGCAGTACTTCTAAATCGTTTTTAAATGTACGAGCGTCCGCATCGTTTTGAACCACTTTGTATACTACAAAATCCTTTGAAATAATTAAACCAAATATTTTGAATGGACGCCCTCTCACAAGAGGGCGCCCATCACGTTTTCTGTGCTAAATGTCAAACATTCTCAGACATCGCCAACTGCCCGATTCCTGTTGCTCAACAGGCGAGGTCTGACTTAAATGTTATCAACCGCGCGACATGCGGCACCGGTAGGTGTGACATGCAAGTCAATGGCTGGTTCACATATCAAATAAGGGTAACTAAGGGTATCAGTTCCCCTTCTACATGGTTTGTAACAGATTCCCAAATGTTTTATCACAATTTCGTTTTTATAAATATTTGCTCTCGCTTCTTTAGATATAGCCCACCACATGTTTTTCGTCACTTATTTCTTCATTTCTGAAGGGCGTCCTTACGGAATATTACTACTGTGAGATGGAATACTCTCAAGAATGTCGTTAATAAATATGACAAATGTACATGCTCCCAGCACACATCCCTGCGGCATACCTGATGTCACGACCAGTGGTGCAGATTTCGCGCCATTCACTATGAAACTTTCTTCGCGACCGGTCAAATAGTTATACCGAGTTTATAATTAATGTAATATTTAAGAAATAGAGGTACATTTTTTTCCAATATAAGTACTATGGCACGGTTTTCGAAGATTTACAGAAATCTAAAGATGCACAATCAACAAGTTGTCGTTTGTCTATGGAATTCGAGACGAAATGCGTGAATTTCATCAGCCATGTAGCACGCGGGTTCCCACGACAAAAGCCATGCTGCGCGGAAAAAAGAAACTACTAGAATCCCGAGAACTGTGGTTGAAGCGAGTCTGTAATTTTTATTATTCTTATGTTTCAAGTATAAAAATATGGAGTCAAATACATATTATATATTCTATGTCAGTCAGTCTGGAAGCAACACACGTAAGTGACACCGGGCGGTAATTTTCCTCTATACTTCATTTCAGCTTCTGTGCAGGCGCAGCCGACGCTACGAGCTAACAGAACCAATCAAACAGCTTCATAAGCATAGTTCACTGGGCCTTTTCAGTTCATGATTCGTTCAACGATGACAGAACACGTACAGAATCATGACGAACAGAAATAATGGTGCGATTTTAATGCTGTATAATATGTCCCACCAGCTAGTAGCGTAGGCTGCAACGGAATTTAAAGGAGCCCTCTAATTACATTTGAGCTTCTGACATATTTATGTTATTACATCATTAGTGGTTCTGGCTACTCGGGGAACATGTAGCAGCCACGAGATATCGGCGTAATATATATGAATTCAATCAGGCTTAAACAGCTGAACTTTGGGTGGCAACACAGTGTGTTGAAATCGCGTGACGAGTGACATCACCTGTAAGCATTTTGTGATTGGCCGCCGGCAAGAGCCGTCAGAATATTTTTTATCGAGGCTGAAGAGCGTTTATCTCTCCGTAAGCCATCGTTAGTCTTTAAATAAAGCGTATTTATTGAGCGAGAAAGATAGAATAGAGAAAAAAATCTTTCAAATGCAGTAAAACAAGGGGAAAAAAGTGAAAGCCGTTTACAACTCCCTGTAACGCCGAATTAGAGCGCAGCTCTTGAGGAGGAGGAGGGGAGGGTACGGGGGGGGGCAAGTGACCTCGGGGGGGGGGGGTCACGTGACGTCACTGATGACGTCATCAATGATGATGACGATGACGATGCGGATGCCGATGACGTCATCAGTGACGTCCCTGATGACGTCATCAGTGATGATGACGATGCGGATGCCAATGACGTCATCAGTGACGTCACTGATGGCGTCATCGGCATCCGCATCGTCATCGTCATCACGTGACCTCGGGGGTCACGTGACCTGGGGGACCACGTGACCTGGGGGACCACGTGACCTGGGAGCCACGTGACCTTGGGGGTCACATGACCTTGGGATGACCTTGGGGGTCACGTGACTCCCAAGGTCATTCCAAGGTCACGTGACCTGGGGATCACGTGACCTGGGGGTCATGTGACCCCAAGGGTGACCCCAAGGTCATCCCAAGGTCACGTGACCTTGGGGGTCACGTGACCATGGGATGACCTTGAGGGTCACGTGACCTTGGAATGACCTTGAGGTTACGCCGACGGCGACGGCGACGGCGACGGCGACGCCGCTCAAGCCGGAAACGGGCGCCTAAGAGCTGCGCTCTAAAACACAAGATAGGCCCACCTCCCAGCGGCGGAATCAGCCAAGCCAGCCAGCGCGCATGCGCACTAGCGCTGCTAGCGCATTGAGCTGACTGAGCGCTGCCTTGGAGCGTGTGATGTGTGCGCGACGATTATTTCTGCCATTTGAATGTGTCGTGCGTCGTGTGCGGTTATCGCAGTTCAGTACAGTACCTCCATGTGTTTGTGTTGGTGCGTTTACAACGGCCGTGCGCTCAATAGACCGATGTCACCAAGCGAACTGCGCAGGCGCGCGCATTCCGGAAGTGATGCCGCCGCCATGCTACTTGTAGTCATCGCTTTCCGGCTTCCCGGCTACATAGGGTTGCGCGTACATCGTAGATTATCGTTTGGAACGCCCCGGTATCAGCTTGGATTCTCCTGCATGTCTGTACTTCATAAAATTGTGTTGGTTGTGATGTCTTAATTTGTCAGCAAGCGCAGAAAAGCAGTTCCAGTCGTCTTATCGCTTTAGAATCGCTTTGTCGTCTGCTTCGGCGTCGTCTGCTTCTTCGTCTTCGTGAACGCGTGAGCACACTGCCGTTCACGCAGTAATCCCACTGCGGCCACAGGAAAAACACAACGACGCCACTACTCGAGCTTTCCGGCTGCTCGGATGTCTCAATTAACTTGGAAACTGAACATCTAGTTGAATGGCAAAGAACAAAAAAATTCGAGGGACCATCGGCTTTGTGTAGCACCATGGAAAAGCGTCAAATGTGTTGGTGAAAAACTGAGCTTGGTAGTGTTCAGTCTTGTGCATAACGTTTAATCAACAATAAAGTAAGAGGAGCTAAATAGACTTTCTCGGTGAGCGATAGTTTTCTAAAAGTTGTTTCATTCTGGTTGACAGCCTGTGCGACAGGGCACAGATGAACTGCGGGGAGAAGCCTGCACACAGAAAAGAAATAATCTACAGAAAGGCCATGCCTGATGCGCCGTAACAATTGTCATCTCTCAAAAAGAAGCAACCATGCAAGATACCTGAAAATTTGGGGTAGAGATGATTTTTCGTGTACAGTTTCTATTCAGTTTCGTTTTGTTTGCGCAAGCTCCGAACGCTAAGAGTCGCCCGACGTTGGAAGCTTTTTCTGGGTCAGTAGCGCCAGTTTAATAGACCACCACAAAATAGGTTAGGCTCGTTTGTTACATTTCTGCCGGTAAGTGTTGCACTTCTAAATTGCATTATGTGATGTTTTTTACGTTTTGTGTGAAAAAAAAATAAAAACCGCTTCCGAAAAAAGTTGTTTTATTTCATTGATGCATATCAAGAATCGCTGTTTTTTTGTGATTGTCCTGATCTTTTGAAGCACAGTTGTGCTTAAAACATGTCGTCACATTAACAGTTATAACCACCAAAATTAATTGAGCAAAAAGTGTATTCAAAACGGCCTCACCAAACTTAGTGGAGATAGACCAACGGATAGACCGCTACGGAGCGAATGTTCAGAGAGATTCCAACGTACGGAACACTTCGGCACGCTGTGTGTCTCGTGCCCTGTAAATGTAATCTTACAATTTCTAGCTGACGTGCAATAGGTGGATATTAATTATGAAGCAAATCCCGAAACAAATGGAAAAACGCTATTTTTTCTTCCGCTCTGTCCGGCTCTGTTTACCTCTCTTTGCCGTGCTGCTTTCTTTCGGGAAGACATAATATCCGAGGCCTTTTTGCCTGGTGCTGTTATTGTAGCGCCGTGGCATACAACGGGTGAAGCCACCCATTGAAAACCATGAGTAAACACCCGGCTAAACGTCTCGCGCTAACCCAAAAATTTCCAAACGCCAGGCGGGCGTACAATGCGCATTGACGCGGCCGGAAAACTGGGGAGAACTACAGGTACCAGCATGCACTGCGGCAGCGGTGGCGTCGCGAAACTCCTGGTGAGATCGGTCTATTGGGAGAGCCTGTGCGTGAGCGGCTCTGTACGCTACCCAGAAAAGCGTCTTAGGCCTAACGAGAATGACGAGCTTTAATGGGGTGCCAGCCAAAGCATGAAACTAGATGACGAACTAAAGGTAGAGTTTAGAAAAATTTAGGACGAACTTGTGTATCAGTTATGTGTGATTATGCGCTGCTCGTTTCTCGCCGGCAGCCGTCCTCACTTGAAACAGCAAGTGCCAAATGTAGAAGCGGTCTGCAGTGAAAACACAGTTGAAGCCCGGAATGTTTATTCAGAGTACGCTGCAATTTCGAACGCGTAAATGGCGTATTTTACGGATCATACGCTGCCTTTGATGTTGCCCATAAATCAGCGCGGAAGGCCGCTGCGAAACACGAGTTCATCATATCCGTCGAAGCTGGCCGGCAAATACTTTGATTGACTCGACATTGATTTTTTTACAGCGGAGCTGTTAAGGGCTACTTTCCCCAGTATCGTGTCCGCGGGCAAGCAAATGTCGACGCAAAACTTCAGACAATAACAGAAATCTATGAGCAACGGCGGCATACAGACAACCGGTATTGACGGTTGTCTGGTTGCCGTCGTTGATTGCAGATGGCAGCAACCTTTACCAGCCATTCCAATCTGGTTTTCACCAGAGCGGAGAGGCTGAATTTTACTAGGCGTCGTCCTACAAGTCGTTCTCGTGGTCGTCCTAAAAGTCGCTCTATAGGTCGTCCTCGAGGTCGTCCTAGAAGTCGTCCTTGAGGTCGTCCATGACGTCGTCCTTGAGGCTGTCCTAGAGGTTCTACTCGAGGTCGTCCTAGAACTCATCCTTGAGGTCGTCCTAGACCTTGTCCTCAAAGACGTCCTCGAGGTTGTCCTAAAAGTCGTCCTTGATGTCTTCCTATACGTTGTCCTCAAGGTCGTCCTAAAAGTCGTCCTTGACGTCGTCCTTGAGGTCGTCCTAGACGTCGTTCTTGAGGTCGCCCTAAATGTCGTCTTCTAGGCGCCGTCCTCGAGGTCGTCCTAGAAGTCGTCTTCGAGGTCGTCCAGAGAAGTCGTCTTTGAGGTCGTCCAAGAAGTCGTCATCGAGGTTGTCCAAGAAGTCGTCCTTGAGGTCGTCTTAGACGTCGTACTCCAGGCATCGTCCTAGATGCAAATTTAACAGATTCGCTGGTCCTCCATCTTCACGTGAAGTGAAAGCGCTCTACATTTTTTTCCAGACTTTTGTGCGACGTTTAGTAAAAATAAATGCTAATTTGCATTTGTTATCTCTTAGCATTTGCTTCGGTTTTTTATACCTGTCGTGTAGCAATTCTCTACCCTCAGTCGCTGCTTTTATCCATTGCGCTGGATTCTACGACGGGGCGCGTCGAAGTGGACGACGTATATCATTCACTCTAAAAGCAGCCGGTACCTCTACTTTCCCGCACAACACCCGGAGAGCCAATCACCACAACTTACAGAGGCAGCTCAGCGAATAACGATGCCGAAACAAAAGTTTAGACTAAAAAGCGCAGTCTGATTTGTGATATTAAGCAATGCCAAACGTCAGGCATGTATTGCTTAATGCCACAACTCAGACTGCGTTTTTTGGTCTAAGCCTCTATTTCGGCATCGTCATTCGCTGAGCTGCCTTCGTTAGTTGCGGTGTCTGGCCCTACGAGTATTGTGCGGGAAAGTAGCCGCACGTGCTTTTTTTAGAGTGTTCACCGCCGGCGCGTGTTAGGTTCCCCGACGCCCAAGTATAAACAGCCCAGGTCCGTTGGTAATGGCGATCGCATTCGGAGCCTGAGCTTACAACGATGCAGGGGGCTTAAGTGACGAGGCCGACAAGGCCTCAACGCGTCAATGACATCTGCGTGGCAGCCATGAATCTAACCCACAGCCAATTCCTCAACCGCTTCGCTCCAACTTTCGAATCATTTAATTTTTGCGATGGTGTCACGGAGCAAAAATGCTTCGCTTCTTGTTGTAGTTTTAATTTGCTCATAACTTCCAAAATACTTAAAATTTCTGAAAAACTATTTTTCCTCCATGTTCCTACCTTCGATGAGGTCAGTTTAAGCGTAAATGTTACAGCAGTTAGGAAATTATTGGAGGGCCCTTGTAAGGTGAAACGAGGTATAGGTCCTATCAACCGAACTTGGAAAATCGAAGTTATATTTGCTTTTCCAGTCGCTCAGGACAATTAGCGCTGATAAATTTTGGTGGTGCCCTTTCATGGTTTCCGCTCCTGACGTCACAACCAGTATTTTCTTCGCCGTGACGTCATGAGTTGTAATCTTTGACCGCTTAGTATTAGTTGAGAACAACAAGTTCGATGGTTTGTGTAAAGAAAACATCTAAAGCTTGGAGTCATCGCATTCTTAAAGTTACGTTGTCACAGATGACGCTCTGGCATTACGTTGATTTATGTCGATGAAACAAAAACTTAATCCAGATAAAGATTAAACATGAGAAAGATACATAGGAAAGGGGGACGAACAACAATGACTTCCAAAATATGTCACCGTGAGCGTTTGGCCAATTGCAAGTTGCGACTGTAGACCAACTGAACTCTGTTACGTCACACCACTGATTTGGCGCTGCTGTCGGTACTGGGCATGTGCAGATGCTTCGCCAATCTGGTTTCTTCGCCCGCGCAGTGCCCACACCCGGAGTGGAAAAACCCGGTCTGTAACATGGTTCGCATGTGATTCATAATTATAGTAACAATGACAATAAAAGTATTGATCTAAACTGTTGGCACCAGGCGCTTCTCAACTCGCCATATTTTGAAGCTCTGATTAAAAAACAAAAAGTTCCATTCTACTGAGATGATTTCAAGTCTGGAGCGAACCAAGGAACAACATCAATAGATTAAACATGTAAAGCTCAAAAAGTTGCGCGTCATTTGTGAAATCAGCCAAGTCTACGTAGGGAAGTACCCATAATTGAAGTTACATGTTCTTTAAAGGTGAGACGGGTATCGACGAGAACGCCAGGGTCACGCATGGAATAAACACGCCGTATGAGTGTTGCACAGGGAAGAGTGTATTGAGAACCTATCTGATCGCGCTTCCTGGACAATGAAATCATTTTCGTCTTTTGTGGGCTCATAAACAAATTATTAGATGAGCACCACCTTGACACCCTGTCAATAATTTGTTCTAATCATTAACACTCCCCAATGTCACAAGCCGATGAAGATAGCCCGATGTCATCAGCAAGCAGTAAAATCTTGGTATACTTAACAAAAAAAACAACGCGATTTATTAAAAAAAGATTGCCCCAAGGTTGAGCTTTTTGGCCTTTCTGACGTTGAGGTAAAGTGGTAAGATAAGATATTCGATACCCGAATCGAATTGTTGCTCTAAGAAAGCTATGACTTAAGCCAGGCAAGACAGTGCGGACATAGACCATACAACCGAGGCTTCGAGAATAATAGATAATGCTTTACGGTGCCGAAAAACTTGGACATATCAAGGTAGATAGTAACCACTTGCCCTTGGTCAAAAACCACCGGGGACAAATATTTAAAGAATGTGCAGAGGTTAGTTTCGACTGATCTCCCCTGAAGTAAACCATGCTTATCATGATTTGTCTTTTGGTGGAAATAAAAAGAAAGTGGCCAATGTACAAAAATTTTTAAAACCTCGGGAAAGCCCACAAAATTAACACGGGTCGGTAGTCGCCCAAGCAGCACAGAGTTGGCCAATCATTGGCCAATGGTAGACAATGGTCCTTTTGCCAATGGCCAGACAGTGGTCAGCTATTGGCCGATGACTGGTCTTTCCCTGGCCATTACCCAATGGCTAATGGCGTCAGCCATAGGTCAAGTATTGGCCGGAGAATGGTCACTAGTTGGCCATTGGTCAAAAGACCATTGCAAGCGATTGGCCAATGCTTGGCCAAAATCCGTGCTATAATTATTGACCAGGCATGCGTCACCTGCCATAAATATTGGCACCGTATTTGCTTCTTTGCATTGCTGCGGAAAAATGCCGGACATAATTGATAAGTTAACAATGTGCCGTAAGATAGGAGGCGGAACGTCTCTCAACCTTTGATAATAAAACGCTGCATAGAGTCAGCACCGAAAAAGGAGCGCTTAGGTTTGAGGCCCCTAATCGATATCAACACTTCGTCATGAGTTATATCGCGAAAACGAAGGCTATCGTGGTGTTCAATAACTGACTCGTTAAGGCTGTTTCGATGGTGAATGCACAAAAAAGCACGAACAAAAATGACCAGCAAAAATGTCGGCAGCCTTTTAAATTGAAGATAGGTAAACAGAATTGTCAAGCAAAGTGATTCCACGGTTCTTTTTTCGTACATGCTGTTTCGTGAACTTCCAGAATGCTTTGGGGTCTTCCGTCATACTGCGTTCAACAAATATGGAATAAAACACTTTGTCTCACTTATACAGTTTCTTAACCAAAGCACGATAGGTAGATAACTTTTCTACAAAAAACATAAAACTTGACCTCTTATATTGTTTAAAAAAGCCCTGATGTTTTTGTCATGTAGATAGATCTTCAATTTAGAGGTAAACCTAGAGGGATTTTTTGATAATCGTATCCTTTTTGAGAATATATAGTTCTAGAGCTCAAGGAATAACAAAAATCAAGTTTTCAACAGCTGACTGCACGAATGATTCTTACAACATATTTGTCCAGTCATAAATTTCAAGATACTTGTACAAACTTAGATAGTCACCTTTGCTGAAATTGAAAATTGAAGACGACTGTTTTGTAGTATTATGTGCAAGCAATCGACAAGAGAGAGTAAACGGCGGGAGAAATTTGCCAATGCTCACCAAGAGTTGAGAAGCCGGAGTGGCACACTACGCAGTTGAGCTTGACAAAAAGAAAGATCTAGTACGTTCTCTGCCTTATTTTTAAACCGATTTAACTGATGAAGGCCATTGAAGTTTACGAAGTCAAGTTAAAAACAAGTCCTTCCTTGTTGTTTCTGAATTAATGCCGGTAACAAAATTGGTAACTACATGGGATATAAAGATCACCCGATATCTACACCCTAAAGTTAGTAAAGTCAATTTTCGTCTTGTATCTTATTGAAATGGTTTACGAAAGATACATGATAGTACAGAATAGGGAAGTCATGTCACGTGACAATCCAGATAGAACAACGCTCTAAGCGGGTAGGTTTTCGAACGCCAAGGTACCAAACTATTACTCGCGAGAGAGGTCGCGTGAAATCCGCCTTGTTATTCATAACCGGAAACGCAACGCGGGAACGGACCTATAGGAGAGCCCGTCGGCACATCAATCGCTGTCGCTACTTAGCAGAGAGTTAATCGAGGGACCGTAGTGTAGCCAAGTCGGCGTAGCGAAGTCGGCACAGTGCTTGGCTTCTACGCCGGAGGCCGGAGTTTTAACCCTACGATAGACGATTGTTTTTATCTTTTCCTAAGTTATTGGGAGAATCTATAATGGTTGAGTGATGTTTGTTCCTGCCAACAATGTAAAACCAGTCTCCGAAATCCTTGCAACCTGCGATAGAAATGAGAATCAATAATCACAAACGCAGACACTTGTGAAGACAAGGGCTGCGCATAAAACAATATTTGTTTTAATGCACTTTGGCATTGTTGTTGTTCGTGGAACTTGGTGACTACGCACTTTTGACGTTCTTGCACAGTGGTGTGTGAGAAGGTTTCTGAAAATAACGGAGTCTTGAAAGTATCGCAGCCATTCTACTGTGTCATGGGATCAGCAGAAACGAACATGGCTCGCGCTCATGGAACAGAGCAGACACTGGTCTGTTTTTTGGGATGAGATCGAAGAGTCACGCCTCTAGCGGCATGCTTCAGCTGTGTGGGCAACAAACCGAATTTCTTGGTTTGTTATTGATCAGAGAAATCAAAGATGACGTTTCGAAGGCCACTTCAGGTGCGTCCAAAGCAATTGTCAAAGCGAAGCGCTCGTGCACTAGACCGTGCTAGGCGAGGTTCAATTTCTTCGCTTTCTTCTAGCTGTAAGTAAACACTGGCCTGTGTGAACAACAAGCTCGATAAAGCGCTCCCTACAGTTCAAACTCCTGCCCATATCGAGATCGAATGTTCTAGGGTTTCGGGAAGCCTTAAAGGACAACTCCGACTCATTTTCGTTTTCGAAGAAACAATGGAGTCCTCTTCAGTAACACCTAGTAAGACCACGCGTCAAATATCACAACCTAGATATGTCTAAATGCTTCTTAAACGGTCAAGCAAACTTTTCGACGCGCCAAGTTTCCGAAATCGGCCAATGCTCGCGGGTAAATTGAGGCGTAACTAGCAGCGCAGTCAAGGCTACGGCGTGGACGTGGTCAACATTGAGCTAAATGTCATCACCATTGACCCTTTTTGTTTGCTTTTACTTCTCCGGTGAGGCGTAAGGGGTGACGTCCACAACGTTTCCTCTCGAAGCCCAGCTGTGATCACGTGATTTGCGTAACCCGCCTGCGCAGTGCGCTTTTCGCGAGCCGTGAGCCGTCCCGCCGTTACCGCCGTGCCCCGCGTCGACACCGCCGTCGTCGTCACATCATTTGTAATTATTGTCTCGTAGAGTTTCGTTCGCACTCCGTGCGCAGACTGATGCAGCAGTTGTGTAGACGGCGTCGAATGTTGTAGTGTAGACGCCCAAAACGTAGTGAATATTGCGGTGCAGACGACCCTTGCGCCTGGAACGCGGCCTCCCCAACGGTTGCCCGCCGGCCCGCCCCGATCCCGCCCATCATTGCGTAGAAGATCACGTGAATATCATACCAGATGATAGCTATGTTTGTGGCGACCCGAGGCCAATGTTGAAAGACGGAGCCGATGTTTGGCTTTCGATTTCATATTTTGTTTAAACAAAGATATAACAATACATATCCCGTTTTTTGCGAGCAAATGACGTAGTGCCATTTGTAAGCGCTTTTTAATATTAAATGGCTCATTATCCCGAAACTTTTCAAATTCAGTGGAGTGGCCCTTTAAAAGAAGCTATGCCACGCCGTGCATGTCAGCCTGGCTCCAGCCCTCGATCTCTCTAATACGCCGCCATCGACGCCATCAATGCTCCCTCGTTTGTTTGTTTTGTTTGGCAGAAGTTTGCCAGATTAAACGTTTAGTTTTTTATCTGCCCATAGTCGCCTTATCAGTTGTCAATCGTGACAATATTAACAATATTCTCTGGGATCATTTTCAGTTTGTCGTGGGAAGACTAGCAGAAGCACCATTTGCCTTTTTGTACATCTTTGCTGTAGGTGTTCTGAAATCTTCTTGAGCTTTGTGTAGTAGCGCGAGACTTGAAGTGATTGATATTTCTTATTTGCGTGGCATTTACATTAACTTGTCTTCACACAGGAACTGTAATCCACGGTTTTTGTCGTTTGTTTCCCAGGAGTATTCTGGATTGTATGTGAGATTCCGCCAGCCCCAAACTTTTTTCAATGAACACTTTTTATGGGTAGGTATTACAACTTTATGCGCTGAAATTTATGAAGGGGGCTCCACATCAGCATAACATTTCATACTGAAGTATTGGAGACGTTTGCGTCCTATTCTTTAACAAATCACCCAGAAGGGTGCTGTGCACTTATACCTATGATAACAGTTATATGGAAAGAAAAAGAAAGAAACACTGGGTTTATTCATTAATGTGTGATCCCAAATAGAGTTGTTTTCTTGGTGAAATAACATACTGACAAGTAAGACAAAGAAACAATAAGGTCATTAACACTTATAAAAACGAGTGATTAATGCAAGAGGCAGTGGCACTAACCATGATCAGAAGATTAACGTTCCTTTGAACAATAACTAATATTATAAATATTTATAACTAAGATTATAAAGATTGTCACGGATGACAAATGATGAGGCGTCAAATAAATGAAGAAAATGAATGTTTAATGGGGCAAACTTGAGCCCAAAACAAAAATAAAAAAGGATAGCGTCGCAGGCGTCGATGTCGGCGAAACAGCAGGATCGAGCGCAAGGGCGAGACTGACTGCGGCTTGCCACGCGGAGCCCCTTATGTACATGCGTGGGCTTCTGGAATAATCGGCGTAGAATTTTCGACGCGTAGAACATTCGGACCTCGAACAAGCAACAAGATTCACGAATATACCAACAAACTAAATTGCAGGAAAAACAAAAGTTGTGCCGCTCACAGGAATCGAATCCTGGCTTTTCGCGTGGGAGGCAGGCACCATGAACGTTAGGCCACGCGCGCGCTGCCTTCTTGCCCAGCTGCGCGCGTGGCTGTTCTCTCCCTTTTAAAACGTGCATCGCCCCTATGCTACACAAAACAAAACAAAGCAAATAAAACGAACGGTAAACTAAAAAAAATAATTTAAAAGACAAGATCTACAGTCCTATCGGGCGTAGTACGATTTCGGGCGCACGACGTGGACAACTTCAGGTCGTGGTGGGCGGCGTGATCATGTTCTTGTTCCGTTAGGCATCACCTCGTAGTTGAGATCTCCAGGCCGCCGAAGTACCTTGTAGGGTCCGAAATACCGTTTCAGGAGTTTCTAGCTTAGGCCATGGCGGCGAATCGGTGTCCAGACCCATACCCTGTCAACGGGCTGGAAGTGGACGTCTCGACGCGACGAAGGTTGTACCGCGTAGCGTCCACACGTTGTTGATCTTGAATTCGTAGTCGGTCGAGCTGCCGAACTTCTTTGGCTCGTTGAGGAACTACCTGGGCGTCGGGGCTTCCATCATCAGCTTGTTCGTTGGGTAGCATGGCGTCGAGTATGGTCGTTACTTTCCTGCCATGCACCAGGTGAAACAGAGTTACTCCTGTGGTCTCTTGCACCGCCGTATTGTAAGCAAACGCAACGTCGGGTAGCACCTCGCCCCAAGTCTTGTGCTCTACGTCGACATACATAGAAATTTTGTCGGCGATAGTTTTGTTTAGCCATTCTGTTACTCCATTCGTCTGCGGATGGTACGCGGTGGTTCGACGGTGGCCGGTTCCACTGAGACGAAGGATCTCTTGTGTCAGCTGGGTCATGAACAAGGATCCACGATCTGTAATGAGGACTTCGGGAGCGCCGTGCTGGAGGACATTGGACTCAATGAAAATCTTGGCGACTTCAAAAGCCGTACCTGATAAAAGGGCTTTGGTCTTGGCGTACCGCGTGAGATAATCTGTGGCAACAATTATCCAGTGGTTTCCCGACGTTGGCGGCGGAAAAGGGCCAAGTAAATCTATTATGATCTGCTGGAACGGCGTGAACAGAGGAGAAATCGAATGCAGAAGTCCTGACGGATTCGTCGCCGGTTTCTGGCGTCGCTGACACTCGTGGCGTGATCGAGTGTAGAGATAAACGGTCTTTGCTAGCCTTGGCCAGTAGTAATTTTCTCCAATCATTGCGAGCGTCCTCCTGTAGCCAAGGTGTCCAGCCATTGGGTCGTCAAGGCAATCTTAGAACATTTCTTCTCGAAGACTGAAAGGAATAACCAAGAGCCATGATGTGTTGTTGTTGACGAAATTCTCTTTGTAAAGCACCCCTCTCCGTGTGGAGAAGGTAGGCATGATTCGTAAGAAAGCACGGGGAACCGCACTCGCTTGTCCCTCTAGGTGCTCGATGAGCACTCGCAGTTCAGGGTCGTCTCGTTGGAGTGCTGCTATGTCGCTGACATCCAGAGCGCCGAGGAAACACTCATCGTCGTCGTCTTCGATGCAGGCAGGGCCGGCCTCGACTGGGGCCCTTGACGGTCAGTCGGCGTCATTGTGCTTCCAGCCGGACTTGTACACTTATGTCTTGTCGAATTCCTGCAGTCGTAAGCTACACCGGGCCAGTCGTCCGGAGGGGTCCTTCAGGCTGGCGAGCCAGCAGAGCGAGTGGTGGTCCGTGACGACCCGAAAAGAGCTTCCATACAAATATCGGCGGAACTATGTTATTGCCCAGACGACAGCAAGGCTCTCCTTTTCAGTTGTTAAGTAGTTCGTCTCCGCCTTAAACAGCGTTCGACTCGCGTATGCGACGATACGCTTTGCCCCTTCTTGCATTTGGAATAGTACAGCGCCAAGTCCGGTGTTACTGGCGTCTGTGTGAATCTCTGTTTCAGCGAACTGGTCGAAATGGCCAAGAATCGGAGGCGTTTGGAGTCTTCGTTTGAGCTCATCGAATTACCGCGGGTGTTCTTCTGTCCATTCAAACTTCACGGCGTCCTTCGTGAGGTTCATCAGTGGTGCAGACAGCTTGGCGAAGTCCCGAAACAAATCGTCTGTAGTAGGCACAAAGTCGGAGCAATCTCCTCAAGGCCTTCTTGTCAGACGGCAGCGTAAATGCAGCTACAGCGCGGGTCTTCTCAGGGTCAGGGCGCACACCTTTCTTGTTCACGACGTGGCCAAGGAACTTAAGTTCACCGTAGGCGAATCGACACTTCGTTGGTTTGACTGACAGGCCGGCGGTCTTAATGGCTTGAAGCACGGCTCGAAGTCGTCTCAGGTGTTCGTTGAAATCAAATGAAAATACCACTACATGATCAAGGTAGACGAGTCAGCTCTGTCGTTTCAGGCCTCCCAGCACGGTGTCCATGACACGCTGGAAGGTGGTTGGTGCTGTACAAAGTCTGAACGGCCTCACTTTGAATTTTTACAGTCCGTCGAGAATGACGAAGGACGTTTTCTTCCGGTCACGCTCGTTGACTTCAATCTGCCAGTAACCACTTTTCAGGTCCATTGACAAAAAATACCGGGAGCGGCGCAGTCGGTCTAGCGTATCCTGGATGCGGGAAGCGGATAGACGTCTTTCTTCGTCACAGCGTTTAGTCGACGATAGTCCACGCAGAGCCGTAACGCTCCGTCTTTCTTCTTTATAAGGAAGACTGGGGACGCCCATGGACTTCTTGAGGGTTGAATGATGTCGTCGTCGAGCATTTCCTAGACTTGATCTTGAATCACCTTATTTTCCTTTAAAGAGACTCGATACGGCGACTGGTGGACAGGGAGCGCGTCGTCGTCGGTAGTAATGCGATGTTTTACCATTGGTGTTTGGCGAACTTTCGACGACGTGGCAAAACAGTCACTGTACTCGGCGAGAAGATCAAACAGTTGCCGGCGCTTAGGGGCTAGGAGTTCGGGGTTGATGTCGAGCGGCGGCGGCGACGTGCTGTTCTGCTGTGACGACGAGGTTTCTTCGGAGATTGCGGTGATCACGGCTGGCACCTGAAGCTCCTCGGCGTAGCCCATGGTGGTACCCTTTGTTAGGAGCTGCGGCTCCTCTCGGAAGTTTCTCACAAGAACAGTTGTATGTCCTTCATGGAGATCTATTATGTCTCGAGCGACGTCAATTTCTTTTCAAGGAGCAGTTGGACGCTGCCTTCCAGAAGAGCTTCACCGTGCATGGCTGCGTCGGTTATTACGTTGACGAAAACACTCGACCGCGGCTGTAGGTTCAAATGGTCGGCGATAACTCGGATCGCGGTTTACGTTGTATTGGTCTCCACCGGCCGGCAGGACAGGCTTTCGCAGCGTCAACTGGTTTGACCTGAGGTCTATGACGACGCTATACTCGCAGAGAAATTCTATTTCGAGGATATCGTCCCTGGCACAGTCTTGCAGAAAGACGAACTTCAGAGGGCATGTCTCGCCATAAATTACGACGCGAGCAGTGCACCTTCCCACAGGCGTGATGAGGTGTCCACCAGCGGTTCGTATCTGCGGCCCATCCCACAGCGTCGTCACGTTTCGAAGGCAGCGATAGAGCCTCCCACTCAAGACTGAGTAGTCTGCTCCGGTGTCCACGAGTGCCGATGCGTCGAGGCCGTCAATAACAACGTTTTGATTGTTGGACATCATTGCAGGAGCGTCGGTGCGATGCGGGGCGTGGGGAGAGTCGGGGCGCTCCGGCGTTCTTGGAGGCTCTTTGCTTCGGTCGTTTTCGGCAACGTTACCTCCAAGCGTTGCCGCACTTAGTTTTCCCGGTGACGCAGGCTCTCTTGGCAAGGTTATCGTCGGTTATTCTTGGCGCCGGTTGGTCTCGGCTGTCGTACTGATCTCCTTCGTCGTTGCGTCGCCGGTACTCCTGCGTTGGCGTGTCACGTCGTGGCGCCACCGGGTAATGTTGAGCAGCTGGCGGCGGTCGTCGGGGTACTGCGGCGTAGGTCAGCGTCGGCTCATCGGCTGCGGCCTCGGTGACAGGCGGATTCGGCAGGAACGCTCTCTGAACCTCGTCCCGAACAACCTCGGCAATGGAGATTGAGGCCGGGCACTCAGCAGTCGGCAAAAGCTTCTTAGCTCCTCCCGGACGATGTCGCGGATAAGTTCACAAATGCCCGGGCAGTCGTAGGCAAGGTCGCAAGGTGACTGCGAAACCGCGCTGACGCCGGGTAGTCTCCGGTAGTGGCTGGCTCGGACTTGCAGAGCACGCTCGATATTCGTGGCTTCCGTAATGAATCCTTGAACGGACGCCGGTGGGTTGCGTATGAGCCAACCGAAGATGTCGTCCTTCATGCCGCGCAGCCGAATACGCAGCTTCTTTTCCTCGATGGCCTGAAGGTCGGCGCGGGAGCTCAGGCGCAGGACGTCTTCCACGAAACTTGAGACACTCTCATTGGGGCCCTGGGTCCTGGATTGCAGAACATCTTCGGCCCTCTCTCTACAGTGTTGATTGGCGAATGTACGCGTCAGCTCATTCTTGCAAAGCTCCCATGAAGTCAAGGAAGCTTCGTGGTTTTCGAAGCAGCGCCTTGCAGTTCCTTCAGGTGAGATATAGAGGTTCTGCGGGCGCTGTTCGTCACTCCACCCGTTGTGGCGAGCCACGCGTTCATACTGGTTGATCCAGTCTTCGACGTCCTCGTAGGCCTCGCCAAGGAAGGGAGTAGGCGTCCGCGGAGCGACGGGCAGGACGACGATGGGCGGGGCGGTCATCGTCGAGATATTCTTCTTCGGCTTCTCCAGCAGGGGTCCTAATTCCAGGAGGTTGTCTTTGGTGCGGCGGCTTGCTCGGGCTTTGGCGTCTTTGGCTAAAGGTAGCCTTCCGGGGCTCAGCACGTCGCCTGGCCGAGGTGTCTTCGGAGGGGTACGCTCAATGGGTATATAATGCAATACCCCTCACCCCCACCAAAATGTCACGAATGACAAATGATGAGGCGTCGAATAAAGGAAAAAAGTGAACGTTTAATGGGGCGAACTTATGCCCAAAACAAAATAGAGAGAGGCTAGCGTCGCAGGCTTCTATGCCGGCGAAACAGCAGGATCGAGCGCTATGGCAAGACCGAGTGCGGGTCGCCACACGGAGCCCCTTATGTACTAGATGTTTGGGCTTCTGGAATAATCGGCGTAGAAGCTCCGATGCGTAGAACATTCGGACCTCAAACAAGCACCGGGTTCTCGAATTCACCGAAACACTAAATTGCAGGAATAACGAAAGATGTGCCGCTCCCGGGAATCGAACCCTGGCGTTTCGCGTGTGCGGCAGGAATCATAACCGTTAGGCCACGTCCGTGCTGCCTACTTGGCCAGCTGCGCTCGCGGAAATTTTATATACAGTTGGGGCGCAGTAGTAGGTGCACACCGCAAAAGTGGTGAACAACTACTAAAGCCAGGTTGACTGTTTTACGTGACATCCAGAGCTTGGAAACTTGGTTTTACACTGAGAGGGCAAATCACGGGCACGTGTCGAAAAGCGAATTGGCCGTCATTTTAAGATATATTTCACTCTCAGAAGAAAAGGTGTATTCTTACACCCTTTGTCCTATATAATACACCCCAAAACTTCAGTTCGACGTACAGCGCAAAACCTCAGTGTTTCCTTTCTATGGTCTTTGACACGTACTTTATCGATTTAATAAGTTATATCGTTCTGTTATCAGGTTCCTCGTAAAATTTCGGGCCGTCTGTTCAACAACGGTGCGCTGCACGTCAAATTGATATTTTGGGTGCATTATATGGGACAAATGGGTGTACGGTGACACCCTTTTTTTGCAGAGTGCTAATTTTTTCTTGGCACCATTTCGCTTTCTTGAACGGGCGATATCACAAAGTGAAGGAGAAACGAATCGAAGCTGAGGAGCAAATCATCGCCTAAAGAATATTTGTTCTTTAACACTTGAATAATAAGTAAATAAAGAAATCCATGGGACAAGAGACGAAAAAAGTGGCTTATGGCGGAGTTGTAGTGAGTCGAGCATAACCTGTCTGAGGTTTATTTTAACTTTATCATATTACCGCAGGTGGAAGCTCTGGACTATGTGCAGGACAAGCAGGCTCAGTTCGCGCGGCGACCGCTTATGGTGTCGTTTTCAATGGGCACAGTTTGGTCCTGGCCGCGGCGTCCAAATTTTCAAGCGGAGTTCTACCAACCCGGAGAGCCCTGCTGGTACATTCGGATTTTCGATATATTCGAGGTAAGTGACTTGCTCACTGGTGAGAGTGATTCATTTTAAGCACCACGGTTAAACTGATGGACTTTTGTCTTGCACGAACATTCGGACGCTGAATGCCATGATTGCACTTTCAATGTGGTTTAGCCATGAAATGATTTTTAACAACCCCCCCCCCCTTCGATTACAGAGTTTTGACCTTCCGTTCATCCGTCCTTCCGTCCATTCATCTGTCTGCTCATTCGTCTGTGCATTTTCCGCTAGATCTTGCCGGAAAAGAAACGTCAATTGACATAAGGCCACGTGACCCCTTCCCCAAGTGGGAACATTGACGTTACGTGAACTACATGTTAATTCGGTTTACCCACAAGATTTAGCGAGAAAATTTGGAAAACCTAAAAGCCAAGTCAGGTTCCTTGTGAAGTTCAGCGGGGAAGTTGTCGGGGTAATGCCACGTGACCTCCACAAAATTAATTTTCCTCGCTAAATTTCGCGGGTAAATATAAACCTTTTCTACGCGGACTTCGCCATCTAGAATTTCAGAACTTCCAGTATGTGGGCAACATCGTTTCGCTGTCGCCACAGCACTAAGGGGATCTCTCGTTTTAATCGCGAATGCCTTTCGTTCTCGTTTCGGCTCTTCTATGGTATTTTACTTGTTACAGGTTGTGATGCCTTGCTTCCATCTCGCATACCGGATTTCTCAATTACGTGTCTGGGGATGAGGCTACACAAAGAGTGTTCATACGTCGCCTGAAACACCGATTTTCTCTCCCCGTCCCATCGCTCCCTTCCCTTCCTTCCCCTCCCCATCCCCGCCTCATTGTGTGTCCTCCCCATCTGCCTTCCTTCTTTAGATGGAATTCAGCGCTCTGTGTGTACACCTTCTCTGGCCGTGGCGTATTTCTTGCTGTTTTTTACTCTTTTACAATGCTACACCACTAGCCCAACATACCACTAACGATGCAATATTTCCAGAAATATCGAAGGCCAAAAAAAAAAGACAAAAAGTTAGTTTTTTCTTTTAGCAAATTTTCGGAAGCACTCAAAAAAGGATCTCAACAGCTATAATTCAGTACTGATTCGAAGGATATTTACAGAGGGCATCAAGCGCAAGATATTTCCGCCCATTAAACGCTGGAATATTACATTATACCAAAGTGTTTAACGTTTACGACAGCTTTGGTCAATTTCGCAGAGCTTTGACCACTCAACTTTCAACTACCGATAGCCACTGCTCAGTTCTTTGTTCCCGTTGTTAGTGCCGTTCGCACTCTCGACGGGCAGTCGGAGGAGCCATATCACTTGAGCTTTCCCAGCCTCTCAGAAAAAGACGTGAGCATCCTGCTCGGGTGTGGGCAGTTGCCGTGAACCGTGGATCTGTCAAAACTGTTGGCGGTGCATCACGGAGAGGCCAGCCAGGGCAGCTATACCGCTTTAGCTTCCTCAGCGCCCTTTGCGAAACCTCAGTTATCGTAATCTTGAGCTGAGGGGCCCTGACCTGAAATGCGACGATGGAGATGACTTAAGCATGGAGTCAGAGTAGCAATAAACTAACACACTGCTTTGGAACAAACGTCCTAATTTACAGGGGATATCTAGTCAGTGTGTACATGTTTACTTCGTTCAATTTTGGTCGAAGTTTGGTCCTGTACACTTTAATGCAGAACTAGTCGTCGCCTTAGACGACAAAAGGGTCCTGACAAAATAGATTAATGTTGTTAAAGTTCACCCCCATTGAATATGATTACTTAACCTGGAATTAAAACATGGCACTACCGGCAGAATATTATATACAATTCCTTCCTTCAATAGCTTACATGCGACTATATTTCGTCAACATGCTGTTATGTTACTTCAAGCCATGTTATTGCTGATGCTGCAGGGGAGACTCGAACCGAGAAACACGCTAAAGATGACTTAGAAAGACGACCTCATCACATGTGTACACACTACACCAACAAACCTCGTACAGCACTGTAATTTCTTCTCCATATGAAACGTTCACCAAGGTCTTAAATATGTTTAGCCATATTGAACAGTGAAGCAACGGTCATTTGGGATGGTTGGTGGATACTTTTAGACAATGCAAACGGTGCAACAGCGGGGCGAGGCGGCAGACAATCGAAAGTGCTTGTGTTTCCTCCCTTGTTCGTCGTCACACTGTTTTGTTTTTTTGGGGTTAAAAGATGTATTATGTTTCGTATCCGACAAAATTCAATTCATACGTGCGTGGCGACTATTTTCCCTTTCGATGGTGTCAGTGATATCAATTTTAACGTCCGTTGCAGAATGTGCTTAGTAGGTTTGTTATTACTTAAGAAACTTGGGTTTAGTTGTTTTTTTCTCTTGAGTACTATGCCAAAAAAAACTTAGAAAAAGCAATTATTTTTTAAAAATTCACGATTTTTTTAAGTTCTTGCATCACTACTTACCATAGCGCCTTCCTTCTCCTTCCTCCCCTACATCTCCCCTCGCTCCCCAGCTGACTCTAATTCTCTACCGCTCCCTTCCTCACCCTTCCTCTTCCCATCCTTTCCCTATTCTTCCACGGTGCCCTACTCAATCCCCCTTCTTTCTCTCCTTTTCTACTTTTTACTCCTGCCTTGTCACCGGTTAAAATCTGATTCAGTGCAATTTAGTGGTAAATTTTACGACACGTGAAACTCTAATCGACTCTCCCGTCCCTCTTTTTCAACCACCTTTAATTTCCTCAACCTCCTACAGTGCCCTCCCTTCACTATTACCTTAATCCCTCCTCTCTTCTGCCTTGCCACGTAACATACCAATTCAGTTTTCCCGAAATAATAAAAAAATATAAATTGTTCTATTCCGGAACGACTACTTGATGTTTTCCGAGCCGTCGAAACGATTAATTTTTAAATGACAACATTCCGTGCGTTATGATACTTCAAAAATAAAGGTCGCTGCAAAACTTTACATTTGGTGCATCCGCGAAAATTAAAGAAGCGACAAAAAAGAAAAGCAACAAACGGGGTTAGCACCTTAAAGTGAACTGGCTCTAGTCGCTAACACAAAGAGCATGCAATTAATGAGACACCGGCATGAGGCAATACAAAAGCCGAGGAATAAATCCCATAGGAAGGATCACGTATGTAATATTTATTGTCCTTCCCGCGATTTTTCATTCCGCCTAGACACGTTTTGACGGCAGATCAGGAATACCATGCAAATACGCGGCACAAACATAGAAGCCTCCACGCCAACGCCCTTCGACATTGTTTTGCATGCATAAGGCTGGCTTGGTATTCTGAAAATGTTTCGCAGCAGGTAGTTTGTCTGTCTCAATTGGCTGATGTCCCTCTGTAGATGAGCAATTTAGGCGGTGCCATACGACTGCTAGCCTGCGGTCTTTCACGTGCGTCACGCAGTAGGGATTACAAGAACGCGTGCCGGTAAGATGCTCATCCATGAACAGAAACAGGCAGGGGTGCCAATAAACTTATTGGTAAATTAGCCAAGCACCAAGGAGAATGCAGGGAATGGTGTTACACGCGCCGCAAGTGCTGTTGTCAGCAGTAGTAACTTGTCTAAAGCAAATGCCTGAAACAAATGGTATCTTGCACGCGCGTTCGTCAACGCTTTATTGTGGTTATTTATTTCAAATATTTTATACGGGGAAGGCGTGAGCCTGTGACGCGTAAAACACCATTCCCTGGATCCTCTTGATGTTTGGGTAATTTAGTAATAGGTCTACTTAGGGTGCCTCAATGTTTTTTCTGTTTAGGGTGATGCCACCCTTTGTAGTACCCGATGCCGACAGCACGCGCTCACGGGGAAAATACAAAGAAATCGACGAAAACAAAATGTCGCCATAGCACAGTTAGCGCCACAGACGCGTGCAGGGACACGCTCTTTCACGCGCTTCTGAACAAAAAAGTAAAATAAAAGTGTGGGACAAAATGGCCGGATGACTCCACCCCAAGCAAAGCGCACATGAAGGCACCCTAGGTCTACTGAATAAAGGACCCCTGGGCTTTGATGCACGAGCATTCGCTTCCAGTGCTACGAGCTGAAACGTGTGTTCAGCATGTGCCGCGCTACAAAAGAGAAATGGGGCAAAGAGGAAAACGTCGAGGAAGCACGTCCGAGGAGAGGTGGGCGGAAAAGAGTAAGAAGAGTGGTTCTTTGTTCGGCCGTAACCCGTCCAGGTGGAAGCACACTCGGCGACTTTCCGAGGGTGCTACTGTAGGGTGAAACATCAGATTGGCGGTGTGCAACCAAAGCGTCAATATCCGGCATGAACGAGGCATTCGAGAGCGACCCGAAGTAGCCGCTGGGGGGAACGATCAACGACTTCGGCGGTGCTCCGGAGCAGAGCATCCCAGACCAGCATCAAGGAACACCCAAGGAACCTCACTCGAAACGATCAGCGACTTCGGCGGTGTCCCGGAGCAGAGCATCCCAGACCATCACCAAGGAACACAAGGAACATCACTCATCAACAACCAAGATCTGCTGGAAACCAGACAGCACCAAGACCCTCAGCCACACGAGGACGGTCTGAAAGTGAGACAGCTTTTGACTTGCACATTTGTGTATAACTAGAAGGTTTCTTATTTTTATTATTTTTTTTAAATATATATGTCTTGATCAAAGCTCACGGTGTGACTGAATTCCTCCTTCGGCGGTTTGACCTGAACCCATAACATCACAAATTTTGCGAGCGTGCCAGGATTCAAACCGCAGAGCGAGGAAAACCAGTTGTGCCGGTGAACATTTCCCACCAAGTTTGAAATGGATTTTTAAAAGATAATGGCTTTAGGAAGCTCCCTCAGACTAACAAAAAAGGAACCGTTCTGTCTTCTGGAGGAGGAACGAAAGCGTGAAAGAAAGGAGAGAGTGCACGCTAGAGAATATTCCAGACTCCAACATGAGAGGGAACAGCAGAAGGCTGAGAGGGAACAGCAGAAGGCTAAGAGGGAGAGGGAGGACGCCAAACTGAAAGCGGCACATGCGATCGATATGATGGAGCTGAAGATCAAGCTCACGAAAACAGAACGTGCCAGTGGAGCGACAACAGACGGAGGGTGCAAAGGTCAGTCAAGAGGACGAGCTTGCTTGAAGAAATTGATACCGCCCTTTGACGAGAAGCGCGATGACTTAGATGCCGACTTGCATAGATTTGAGAGGATTTCGTTTGGACAAGAATGGGCGAAGGAGGAATGGGCGACGTCCCTTAGTCCTTGTCTTGTGAGTGAAGCTTTAACCACATTCGGGAGGATGACAGCAGCTGACTCCCTAGACTATGAGAAGGTTAAGATCACCTTGCTCCAACGATTCAGACTGATTGCAGACGGTTTTAGAGAAAAGTTCAGGCGAAGCAAGCCGGAGGAGGCAGAAACCGGACGACGATTCTGTACCAGATTGAGTAATTATTTTGATAGGTGGCTCGAAATGGCGCAGACAGAGAAGACGTTCGAGGCAGTGAGGGATAGGGTAATTGCCAACCAGTTCCTTAGTTGCTGTAACCCCAAGCTCGCCATTTTTATAAAAAAACGTAAAGTGAATGCGGCGCAAGAAATAGCAGAGCTAGGTGAACAGTACTTGGAAGCTCAGGGGAAATGCAATCTGGGTGCTATGAAAGACGGGCGTTGTACAACAGTGAGTCAAGACGGCGAGGACAGTAAGGGTACTGGACAAATGGGAGGAGCCCGAAGACCATCGACTAGATGTTTTCTGTGCAGTAAGGTTGGGCATAAGGCAAGTGACTGCAGAAGCGGATATAGACAAATATCAGGCAGGATTACGATGCTGGGAGTGCGGCAAAATGGGACACAAAGCTGGGCAGTGCGCCAATCACTCCCAGAACAAAGCAGCGTGTGTCCTGGATAAAAGAAAGAAGGCATTAACGAGGGACAACAAAGAACAGCAGAGAGCGATAACAGATACAAGATTTGAACATGTTACTGATGCTGAATCATTACACAATATCGACATGATGATGCCGGTGGTTGAAGGGAGGTTACATGATATTAAGATACCAGTGCTTAGGGATAGTAGAACCAGCACAATACCAGTAAGAAAGAGCCTGGTAAAAAGTGAGGAGTTCACAGGGACGTCCACTGGTGTAATCTTGGTTGACGGCACCATGAAGGGTATTCGTGACGCGATAATCAACATAGATACACCCTTATTACACGGGGGAAGTACGTGCCAAATGCGTAGAAGAACCGCTGTATGACCTTATACTGGGTAACGCTCAAGGAGCTAGAAAAGCGGACTGCCCGGATCTAGGGTGGGTCACAAGTACAAAGAAAATACGTCGCCAGGGAGATGAAGTGTATGTCGAAATGCCGTCGAATGCAATGAAGAGCGTTACATCGCATGCTGAGAACGATCGACTACTGCAAGAAACCGGAGAAGAGGATTCGTTGAATCTAGAGCAGATTCATAACAAGGTGTCATTTGCAGCAGGAGCAAGAAGAACGGGCAAAGGGGAAGAGAAACAATTGCCCCAGCTCAAGGTGCCGGTTATAGAGCTGCTAGAAGTCACATCTCTTCAAATAACAGGGGAGCAAAAGTCCGATGAGAGCCTGCAGAGTCTGCAAGTTTGAATACACGAGTGCGGAAATGGAGATGTTACGTAACAACGGAATACGTCGTGAAGGATTATTTGTTGTTCCGTCGATTCGAATTCAGCGACGGGGACATGACACACCAACTCATTGTACCAACGGTGTTTAAAAAGACTGTAATAAAATTGGCTCACGATGGAACAATGTCGGGATATCAGAGGTTAAAAAGCACTGTCGCTAGGGTAGCGGAACAATTCTTTTGGCCTGGTATGCAAGGTGACGTCGAACGTTACATACGGTCCTGTAATCTCTGCCAACTCACTATACCAAAAGGCACCGTGAAAAAGGTCCCAATGATAAGTATCCTCATATTTGAAGAAGCCTTCACCGGGTAGCGATTAATATCATTGGACCAATAACCCCAAAGTCCGGCAAGGAAAACCAATATATCTTCACTATGGTTGATGCAGCCACAAGTTACCCGGACGCCGTGGCATTCAAAATCATTGATACCCCGCAGGTGGCAGAAGCCCTAGTCGAGATGTTCTCCCGGTACGGAGTACCTAAGGAGATTCTGAGTGATCGAGGTACGAACTTCACTTCCAATCTTATGAAAGGGATAGGACGTCTATTATCCTTTCGGCAGTTGTTAACTACGCCATATCGCCCATTGTGTAATGGGCTCGTAGAGGATTTAACGGTACCATCAAGGAAATGATGAAGAGAATGACCCATGAACGACCCACGTTCAGGGATAGGTATATCCCAGCACTCCTCTTTGCCTATAGAGGAGTACCACAAGCGTCGTAAGGATTCGCACCATTTGAGACGTTGTACGGGCGAAATGTAAGAGGTCCTTTGACCATCCTTAAAAAGTTGTGGGCCAAAAAAAGCTTAAACCAGGAGTTGAAAACATCATACGGGTACGTGATTGAACTCAATGACAAACTGAATAAGACATGTGAAGTGGCACATGAGATCATGGCGGAGGCGCAAGCAAAACAAAAAAGGTTCTACAACCGGAAGAGCCAGGCTCGAAGGTTCGAGCCAGGGGACAGGGTGCACATACTGCTACCCAGTGATCACAAGAAACTAACCAGACGGCGGAAGGGACCATACGAAGTTGCGAGGAAAAAGGCGATGTAAATTACGAACTGCTGGTTGGAGACAGAAGAAAAATATTTCAGATAAACTTGTTGCAAAAATACGTAGGTCGCGAAACAAAGAGTGGAAGTTGTGGGGTGATGGTGGTCCAGGATGAGGTTGAAGATCTAGGGGAGATCGCGACGCCCAGTTTAAAAAGGCAACAGGTAGCACAGAATGTGATCATGAATTGTAAATTAAGTCAAAATGTGAAGAATCATGTGTAACAGGTACGTGAATTAAGAAAGACGAGACCGTTTGAAGTAGAAAACAACGCTATATTAGAAAACAGTAAGCCAAGATGAAAACACACTAATTAAATTTACACACGAAAAACAACGAATGGTATGACTTAGGGGAAATAATTACAGGAATGCACGTTCGACGGATTGTTCTCGCGACGTCGGCACACTGCGTCAACGCTGCTCGCTAAAGGCAGCCCGAAAGTTCACCGTAACAACTTATCGCCTTCTTGTTTCGGGGCGTTGGGTCTTGCAAGGCGTAGTGCGCTGGAGTGGCGACAGAGCACGTACCGGAAAGCCCAGGGTTCAGCTTGAAGCCGGTGGGTCGGAGGTGGCGTTGGCACGGCGTCGGCGTCTTGGGTGGCGTGTTAGAATAGACGGGGCCGCTGTGGTCTTGACGCGTGCTCCGCAAAACGTGCACCTGCCTTCAACTCGGGTGAAGGCCTTGCGGGAGCCAGAGGTCAGGCCAGGTGGAAGCCTTGAAAAACCCGGGTCTGGACGCTTGGTGGTTCCCTTCCACACGCTGGTCTGCCCGCTCGAACACACTCCATTTTCTGTTCTCCGCCTTCCTTTTCTTTTTCTTTCTTGATGCAGGGCGCGTGGCACGCGCCACGAAGATGACGCGCGCGCACACACAGTTCGTCGCGTGCACAACGCGGCACGAAGATGACCCGGCACGCGCACATACACACCGTCGAAATTCGCGCACGTTACACAAAAGCAAAAGAAAGATCTGGCTGACGCGATTGAGGAGTTTGAAGGTATATTCTCTGACGTACCGGGCAGAATAAATGCATTGCAATGCAAACTTCGATTGGTGACAGAAGAGCCGGTGTTTGTAAGCCAGTATCCGTTGCCTTTTGCCATCCAGGATGAAGTGTAAGAAGAAGTGGAAGAGATTCTAAGATTAGGCATCATCGAACGATCCACGTCCGCCTACAACGCACTCATAATTATGGTAAAAAAGCCCGATGGCACAAATAGGCGTTGTGTTGACTTTCGGCGATTGAATGCAGTTTTAATGGCTGACGCTGAACCTATACCAAGGTCAGAAATAGTGTTTACAAGAGTCGGGAAAAACAATTTTTTTTCTAAATTGGATCTAGCGGAGGGTTAGTGGCAGATGCCGATGGAAGAATCAGCCAAAAAGAAAACTGCCTTTTCTACGAGAACAGGCCTTTACCAATTCTGGTTTATGCCTTTAGGGCTGAAGACGGCTGCTGCTGTGTTTACCAAGTTGGTGAGGTCCGTCCTGGAAGGGGTGCCCAATGTACATTACTACATTAACGACATTTTGGTGGCCACTGACTCGTGGGAAGACCACTGCCAAACATTCGGGCACATTTTTGAATGTCTCAAGAGGAGCAATCTCACGGTTAAGCCAAACAAAGGCGAGGTTGGGTTTGACGCTATGCCATTTTTAGGTCAAAAGCTCGGTATGGGCCAAATCCCACCGAAGAGAAATAATAAAAAAGATTCAACAAGCATCGGTGCCAACGGCAAGAAACAGGTGCAAGCCTTTCTAGGTCTTACAGGATAATATAGAGAGTTCATGCCACGTTATGCAGAAATAGCAGCCCCACTTACTAACCTCACAAGGAAAGGGCAAAGTAACACAGTACCATGGTGCTCTGAACATGATACAAGCTTCAAAGAGCTTAAAAGAAGGCTGCCAGAACCACCCATTTTGTTAGCGCCCGATGTGTCTATGCAATTCGTCCTGCGTACGGATGCATCAGACGAAGCTTTGGGAGCAGTGCTGTTGCAAGAGCACGAGGGAATGCTGCACCCAGTGTTATATGGCAAAACTTAGCTCGAGCGAAAAGAACTTTGTGTGTATAGAACGTGAATGTCTCGCACTTGTGTGGGCAATTGCTAAATATTCCATTTACCTGTACGGAAATGAATTCGTAGTTGAGTCGGACCATCAACCGCTAGAATATTTGAATAAGATGAAACTCAACAACGCAAGGGTAATGAGGTGGAGTTCATCTCTGCAAGAGTTTACATTTAGGATAAAGTACATAAAATGCAAATAAAATATCGGGGCGGACTATTTGAGCAGAATTTAAACAACACAAAGGGGTAGCGTAAAAACATTATTTTTAGATATGATAATATTTATACGCATGATGGAAGTATACCATGATTCAGTAACGGATATAAGTGTTTTAGTTTCGGCAGTTGAAATGTAGCTGATGTGCTGGTGTACCTAAAATTGGGAACTGGGTGCGGGCCAGATATAAAACGTTCAGGGCGTGAAAGTGATTCCCAATCTGGTGAACCAACACAGGAACGTAAAAGAAAGAAAAAAAAAGGATGATGCATTAACGTGGTGTGGAAATTTAGTGCGACTAAATTTTGGAGGAGGGGTGAATGTCGTGCTACAAAAGAAAAATGGAGCAGAAGAGGAAAGCGTCGAGGAAGCACGTCCGAGGAGAGGTGGGCGGAAAAGAGGAAGAAGAACGGTTCTTTGTTGGGCCGTAACCTGTCCAGGTGGAAGCACACTAGGCGACGTCCCGAGGGTGCTACTGTCGGGTGAAACATCACCTTGGCGGTGTGCAACCAAAGCGTCAACATCCGCAATGAACGAGGCATTCGGCAGCGACCCGAAGTAGCCGCTGGTGGGAACGATCAACGACTTCGGCGGTGCCCCAGAGCAGAACATCCGAGGCCAGCATTAAGGCACACCTAAAGAACCTCACTGGGAACGATCAGCGACTTCGGCGGTGTCCCGGAGCAGAGCATCCCAGACCAACACCAAGGAACACAAGGAACATCACTCATCAACAACCAAGATCTGCTGGAAACCAGACAGCACCAAGACCCTCAGCCACACGAGGACGGACTGAAAGTGAGACAGCTTTTGACCTGAACATTTATGTATAACTAGAACGTTTATTTTTAAATTTTTTATAATATATATATCTTGATCAAAGCTCACGGTGTGACTAAATTCCTCCTTCGGCGGTTTGACCTCAACATATAACATTACAGCATGCAATTAACTCAGTTTAGTAAACAAACAAGCATGCTGTGTGGTGAAGTTCGGGAAAGTACAGTGACGTCGACATGAATGCTTTCGGCTTGTTCGCCTTTTTCATGGTGAAGAGCACAGCGCAATCTACTCTGGCGAAGTAGATAAATAGGATATCAAGAACTAGGCGGTGATACACGCCCACCTATCGATGAGAGTTGCGGTGCTTTCTTGCGCAATCAATTGAAACGTCAAAAATTAAAAAAAAACAGAAAGCTTGTTAAACATGTTTCACAAGTCTTGGAAAATATAGATTTTCTCTGAATGTGTTATGCTTACGTCTGAAATCTCAAAGATAATACAAACATGCATTCCGATTGAGCTACGCGAAAGCTTACAATAACTGCACAGATAACAAATAAAGAACTTCCAGAGTTTTTGGCAGATCCGTAATGCGCCCGAAAATGCCTAGCATTCAGTGGACCACATTGACGTCAGTGTCACGTTACGACACATTGTTACCTGATAACCTGTAAACCATATGGTCACAGGAGCACTGAACAAAACGTAGGTCATGTGGGGTCACAATATCTAGTGACGTGACGTCACCATGGCTATATTCCAAATCTTACCCGAGTAACCTGCCTCCTACGTCAGCGGGTAATACCACGTGACATCGCCAGTAAACGATCCGCGACTCGATTTTGGAACGGCCGGGATAATCACCTGGACACTACGCGGATTGGCTTCGTCTTGGGCTACGGCAAAAAGAAAACACAGCAGTGATGGGAGAAAATAGCTGACGATTCTTTTGATCATGAAGAAAGCACTCAAATAGACGACAATATCAATGACGACGCGGTGTTTTTTGAGGTGGCTCCACTAGCTCTTTTTACTCACCTTCCTTATGAGCTGTATATTGAGATGAAAATTACTTACTCCTTACAGTTAGACATCAAAAATGTTTTTTTTAATCAGCGCGAGCGCCCTAAGCATACATATTCCACGCATTGTAATTTATACCGATTATATCTTGCAGAAATTGATTCCACACGGTGCAGTGGTACAGCGCGAGGGTGCTTTCTCAAGTATGATATGAAACTTACCCATGTTGAATTAACCTGAAACTGCTCGCCTGCACCCTTATGATTTTTTCGATGAAACTTACGTTCGCTTTGACGCGAATATGATAACAATAAAATCTTTGAATCCTTCACTGCTTTACAAGCGTTATCCTCTCATTACGAACACTCTGGAGGAAACAAAAATACTACCTTATCATTTACTGCATTTAAACATTTTCAGCCTTGAACGTGAGCATATGGCATTCCCTCCAATGCCGAGGACGAAGAGAAGCTCCCGTTTACGCTCGCGCACTCATAATAACATGTATACTTTCCGGGGAAGGTGCACTGTCTGGATGTAACGCAGTTAATCTGTGCGTTGAAAACAGCAAATCGCAATAACCACACATGCTGCACCTCATTCTTTCTCATTTCGAACGTCCGCCACCAAAACCAACGGAGCATGCGAACTTTGACCACTGTCGGCGCAGAAAGCAGACGACAAACAGATCACGTGACGTATTTACTCGACTTGAGGCGAGGTTACCCACCGATCGAGGAGGGTAACGTGAGTACTTACTCCGGAGTAAACAACCCGCTTCTGGAACGCGAGTTTTGACGTCATCGAGTAAGTTCGAGTAAGTTTTGGAACGCCCCGGTACGAAACCTTTACTCCAGAGTCGGATCGAGTAAATTTTGGAACGCAGCCCATGTAACGCCATGGTGTCTCGCGTCATCACCTCAAGTGACAGCATAAGGACACAGCGTCACGTGACCACCTGGAAAGCACGTGGTCCAGTGACGGCACTGCATGGGGGCACGATTCAGGTACCGTGATATCAGGTCACGACGTCAGGCTAAAACGTAACCTTCCATCACTTGACCACGTTTCGTTATGTAAGGTGACGTGACGTCATGGTATAACGAGACATTATGTTGTCGCGTGACGTCACAATGAGGCGGCAGTCTCACGTGACCTCATTGTGTAACTTGGCGTCAGGCTGTCACGTGATGTCCGTGTCACGTAAAAAGTGATGCGCCGAGAGTTTCCTTTCTGAGGACTTGTCACTGTTTCAGCCACACGTCCATGCGGGAACGGCTGTAAACACGTGACATCATTAATGCTACTTCACCATCGAGGCAAGATCTGAAGACTAAAGCGCTGGATGAATTTGAATTTTATATAAAAGTACCGCCAGGCTGGCGCATGCTGGGAAGCACTTGAGCCAAAAATGGCGACGAGTCGACGGTATTCAAAAAGAGCGCCCGCGGCACAATCAAGTGATGGTGACACTTGAATAAGTAAGGATGTCCAGCACTTTGGTGAAGACTAATAATAATAATAATATTAATATCAATACTAACAATACTTTTTTCTCTTTTTTTTTCTAAATACTTACAGTACCTGACCCACAAACGGAAAAAGGATTCCTTGACCGTGGGAGCAGACAGACCAAAAACATTTACAGATAAAGAAATAGGACACATTACTACAAGTACCAATATAAAGTAACTAAACCAAATTTTAAAACACAGCAATAGTTGCGGAATGTAAAAGAAACTACTCTCCGCACGCAAATCAAAACAAGATCGCTGAACACTGAAATACTAACAGACTCTAAACACCGTACGTCCTTACGTGAAGCACACCATAGTAAATAATACTTGAACATCAACATCGCCTAACGCAGAAATGGCTAAGGAAAAAACACGCTGAACAACAGAAAAATCAGGTTTTACATCCTAGACACCACTTTTTAAGTGATTTCTTTTCCGTTCTCATGGATGATATACTAATCAAATTATCGTGTACTTTATTAAGAAGGGAGGGAATATAATCACGTTTTATTTTATTTCCGTAGTTCATAAATACTCTGTATATACATACCTTTCTGTGCATCTCAAATTTCTCTTTCTGACCTCATTTTTTCTAGCTCTTATCGTAGTAACGCCATGTTAATATTACATATTCATACAGTTTAGAAGGAGGAGGAGGAATAAACTTTTAATAAATGGAGCTTCAGGCGCTGATGGTTGGGCGCCCGCCCGGTGGGGGCCTCCTCTAGTCCGGGAAGCCCTGTTCCGCGCTGGCTGCCCGGGGCCTCTCTACCAGGCTACGCTGGGCTGAGAGGTCGGAACTGGTCAGCTGGCCCACCCACTGCTCGTAGGTTGCGTGAGGGTTGGGGGCAAGGAATGGGGTTTGCTGACACTCCCAGACCATGTGGTACAGGGTGCCAGGCTGGAAACAGAAGTTGCAGGTAGCAGGATAGAGGGTGGGGTACATAGCGTGCAGTAGAGTGCCATGGGAATAGGAGTTAGTATGTAGCCGGCGAAAAGCGGTCGCTTCGGCTCTGGATAGGTGGGGGTGCGGTGGCGGGAACTGTCGTCGTTCGTGGCGGTAATGAGCGAGGATGTCCGCGTATTTCTGAAGAGGAGTGGGTTTGGAAATGCATGGGGTTTGCGTGTCGTTGCCCTCTTGAGAAACGGCCCGGTGTGTATGTGCGCGGGCAGCGGCGTGTGCCGCTTCGTTTCCCTCGAAGGACTTGTGTCCGGGGGTCCAGACGATATGGAGTTCCGGGAGCTGGCGCACGTTTTGTAGAACTTTGAGGGCCGCTGGTGATATTAGGAAGTTGCAGAAAGCGGCTTGAGAGTCGGTCAGTACAGTGATATACTCGTCGGCAGTGGTGGCCGCCAAAGCAATGGCGAGCTCTTCTACAGTCTCGATAGACGTAGTGAGAATTGTAGCTGTCGTCAGTTCTTCGCAATGGGCGTCGGTGACGCTCACGGCATGGGCTGGTTGTTGGGCGTACGGGGAAGCATCCGTGTAGCGAGTAAAAGAAGAGTCCGGGGAGTGTTCGTATTGGATTTTGAGGGCTCGCATCCGGGCTTCTCGGCGTGCCTTGTTGTAGATGGGGTGCATGTTTCTTGGGTTAGGTGCGACTTTGATGGAATGTCGGATGGAGAGAGGGATGCGTTTCTTCTGCTCGAAATCTGCAGGAGGTGTGTAGCCGAGCCGGCTGAGCGTAGCTCTGCCTGCCGGTGTGAGTTTGAGTCGGGTGAATTGTGAGACTCGATGGGCTTCTTGTATTTCCTCCCATTTAATATGGACGCCGAGCTGTAGGAGTTTTTGTGTGGCCGTCTTTGGGGGTAGCCCCAGGGCGGCCTTGTAGGCTTGGCGTATGGCAACGTTGAGTTTCTCCTTCTCCGCGGATTTCAGGGCCAAGTACGGTGTCCCGTACGTGACTCGGCTGATGAGGATAGCTTGAATGATGCGCAGAGGGTCCGTTTCTTGTATTCCAAAGTGGCGATGGGAGACTCTACGGATGAGGTGCATGAGTTGGGTGAGTGTGCGGTGCAGGAAGAGGATGGTCTGGGCACCTGAGCCATCTTTTGGTGTATTGAGGCCCAGGATGCGAAGGTGTGGGACGTTGGGGACGGGTTGGTTGTCAATGGTGAGATCTGGATCTGGTATAGGGTCTGTGTTTTCTTGTATGTTTTCTTGCACAGCGTTAGAAGGGCAGATTTTTCTGGGGCGCACTCGAGTCCCCTGGGTTGCAGGTATTGTTGGGTCACCTGGATGGCTGCTTGAAGTGCGTCTTGCTGGTCCCCCGGTGATCCGGTGGAAACCCAAAGTGTTAAATCGTCTGCGTAGATGGCGTGATGTAGGTTCGGGATGGCTTGTAGTAGAGGTGGCAAGTCCTTCATGGCGATGTTAAACAGCAGGGGGGACACTACCGACCCTTGTGGCGTGCCTTTTGGAATGGTTGTGAACCTGTCGGATCGAAGGTGTCCGATACCCACTGTTGCCGTGCGGTTGGTGAGGAACGAGGCGAAGTATTTGTATGTGCGCTCGCCACAATTAGTGGATGCGACGCCTTGAAGGATGGCCTGGTGTGAAATGTTATCGAATGCCCCCTTAATGTCTAGGGTCAAGATCGACCGCTGGCTGTGGTTATTCAAGCTGTCCAGCACTTCCTCCTTGAGCTGAAGCAGTATGTCTTGGGTGGACAGATGCGGGCGAAAGCCGTACATTGTGTCGGGGAAGTAGCCTTTGTCCTCAATGTGCGGCGACAGCCGGTTGTGGACCATGTGTTCGAACAGCTTGCCAACGCAGGAAGTCAGGGAGATGGGTCTGAGATTCTTGGGGTTCAAGGGTTTGTCGGGTTTTGGAATGAGAGTGACGTCCGCGTGTTTCCACTGCGGAGGCAGGGATCCCGCCAGCCAGCAGTCGTTGATATAGTCTAGCAGATTTTCTAGTGCAACGCGATCGAGGTTTCGAAGTAGCTTGTTGGGTATTTTGTCTCGACCCGGGGCGGTGTTGCGGTTGAGAGTGTACACAGCCGCCTCGATTTCAGGAAGTGAAAACGGCTCGTCCATTTCAGGGTTGGGGTCGCCTGTGTAGTCTGGTGCCCGCTTGGGTTGGGCGTGAGATGGGGCCGCCAAAGGTTGTTTGAGCTCTTCTAACTAATCGGTTTCAGTACCCGAATGGTTGTGAATTAATCGGCAGAGTTGGTGGATCGTGACCACCTTGGACTCGCCGGTCCCCAACAGGGAGCGTAGCAGGGGCCAAGTTCGGCGGGTCCCCAGAGTTCCTTGGAGTTCGTTACAAAGTTGCATCCAGTTTATTTGGCTAAGTTGGAGGGCGTATGCTTCCTGTTCTGCCGTTAGTTTTGCAATGCGGGTCTTCAGTTTGCGGTTTGTCTTGTTTTTCCTCCACCGTCTGAGTAGACCGTTGCGGGCGTCCCAGAGGTGGAGGAGATGGGCGTTGATGGCGGGATTGTCCTGCGTAAGGGAAAGTTCTTTGGTGTTTTCCCGTGCCTTCTCAAGGAGCTGGGTAGTCCAATCCTCGAGGCTTATGATGGGACCGGTGGGGGTTGCTTCTCGGAAATTTTTCCAATTGGTGATGCGTGCTGTGCCAATTTTTCGGCTCCTGGTCCTTTGGTGTGGGATTTGCAGCTGTATTGTGTAATGGTCACTGCCCAGAGTTTCGTCCAGGCGCGACCATGTAGTCTGTTTGATGTTCTACGTAAACATCAGGTCGGGAGTCGTATCCTGCGAGACGCTGTTGCCAATTCTAGTGGGAATGTGGAGGGAGTTACATAGGTAGAGTTGATTTTGTAGAGTAGCTTCGTGTAAGGTTGTACCCTTTTTGTTATTTCTGGGGTAACCCCAGGCCGTATGCTGGGCGTTGAAGTCCCCGAGGACCACGAGTTTGTGGCCGCTAGTACGTTGGCGGACGATTCGTAAAAGGCGGTCGATCGCCGGGAGAGGTTGTGTTGGAGGACTGTAGATGTTAAGGACGTACAGGCTGGCTTCTGTCTTTTTACGGGGTAGGAGCTCGACGAATGTATATAATAATAATAATAATAATAATAATAATAATAATAATTAATTTTTATTGCAAATGAACAAAACATATGTTAAGTCAGACCTGCCTAAGCCACATTGGGCTTGACTGGCAGCGTCTTACAGTAAGTGAAACCATGCCGTTTGCAAAAGGAAACATGTAAAATAAAATCCACACAAAGAAATTAGAATAACAAAGCAAACTATTGGGCACTTTACGAACTAAAATTCCTCAGGGCTTTCTTAAGCTTGTATTTTGTTCTTAAATTTAGAATACTAGAAGGTAGTTTGTTCATAAATGCTGGTACATAGTAACTCCGAGCTCTTTTTCCAAATCTTGTCGAACATCGAGGTATCCGGTAACGCTCTTTGGGTCTAAGAATACGAGAAGGTACATAAGGAACTTTAAATTGACTATCCCAAAAATGCCTATGAACAACAGTTTCCATCAACAGCGAGTTAAAATCAGGCAAATGCAGTGCTTTAAACACGTCAATGTCCTCACCAAGGCATAAATCATAGGAAATGTTTTTTAACAAAGAACGCAGAATCGAATTAATTCTAATTTGCCAACGCAGAGCACAATGACCATACACGGTAATACCGTAACGGAGTACACTGTAGACAAGAGCATGTACAACAATTTTTCGAACGGATAGTGGCATAAAATATCTCGTGTTATGTAGCAAACAAGACACTGCACGAATTTTCTTACACACATGAGCAAGATGAGTGTTCCAGGTTAGGTCACTGTCAAAGAATAGGCCAAGATATTTTATAGAAGATGTATGCTGTATAGGCTCACATGCACATGCTAGACATCTAGACGAATGTAATCGTAAAGAGGAGGTCATACTAACTTTTTTCAAAGGGTTGTGGAAACATATTAGCTGCGTTTTGGATGCATTAACTTTAATTAAATTAGCTTCAAACCAGTCCATAGTTTTAATTGCCGCAGTTTGTAAAGACGAAAAGGCATCTGAATAATTGGACGCTCTAGATAAAATAACGGTGTCGTCAGCATATTGAAATAGTGAAATCGGTACCGCCATGGAGAGGTCATTAACATAAAGATTATATAACAGTGGACTTAAGACCGAGCCCTGGGGGACACCCGCTTTGATTGAAAAGAATCCGCTTTGATACCCTCCAAATGAAACACATTGACGCCTATCCTGTAGAAAGTTTTCCAGTAAATGTAAAAAAGAGCCTCGAAAGCCTAACTTTGAAAGCTTTCTTAACAAAATGTGATGGCTAACACTGTCAAATGCCTTGCGGACATCAAGGAACAGTGCGCAGGCGACTTGATTCCGTTCAAAAGATAAATTGAGCATATCAGAAAAGTCCTCAAGGAGCGTTTGAGTACCTCGGCCTTGTGTGAATCCGTACTGATAAGGTGATAGTAAACTGTGTTTATCTAAAAAGCTATTCATAGTTATCCACAAATGTTTTTCCAGTATTTTAGCAAAGCAAGACAGAATGGAAATAGGTCGATAATTTTGTACGTTATTTCGCGCACCTCCCTTGAATAAGGGAATCACCAAAGCAGTTTTCATTGCTAATGGAATGATACCATTAGATATAATCTGATTAAAAATCGAAAGTAGAACAGCTCTAATTCCTTCAAAGTTTCTGCGCAAGTCATTAACTGAAATACCGTCGATACCTGGCGATTTATTGGGCTTAAGGCTAAAAAGGATTGACCTAAGCTCTTCTTCAGAGAGGAGAGGAAGATAAGCCGAGTCTAAGACACTATTGTTTAAGGTACATGAAGCTGGGTGTTGTCCTGCAATACCTGATACTTGAGAGAAAAAATTGTTAAATTCATTAGCAATGCTCTGTCCATCAGTAGAGAATTGCGAAAGAAGGTAGCTATCATTGCTTTTAGTGCGCTTCTTCGTACCATGGAGATCGTTGATGAGCGACCAAGTTTGTTTTATATCAGAACGAGCGTCCTTAAATTTATTTCTAAAGTGCATGCGTTTGGCCTGACGAATCATGGCATTAACCTTATTTCTGTATTGCTTAAATTTCAACCGTAGCATAGTGTTACCGGGGGAGCGTTTTGACTGTGCCCATAGGAGATCTTTTTCTTTGATGGCTGCCAATATTTCTGAAGACATCCATTTCTGATCTATGTTACGATGTTTAATTTTTACAGTGCGTGTAGCCGCCTTTTTAAAAAGGTTCAACTGAGCTACAAACCGTTCATAACAGTCAGCTGGAGATGTAGTTAGAAGAAAAGTATTCCAATCATGTTGCTCCATAAGTTTATCGAAGTGCCTGGGATCAACTATTGACAACTCCCTCACAGCGCCAACATAAGTCAACGGGTTAGATATCTGTGTTAATGAACAACAAACAAAATAATGATCAGCAAGTTTAGTTTCAATAATTGCAGACTGGATTACTTCGTTCTGAGCTCGTATGTTTATATGATCAATGTTAGATACCACCAACTGGCCAGATAGAAACTCCTCCCGTGTTGCATTCTGAATTGTTGCTTTTAAGCCCCATTTAGACAAAACATCGAGATAGTCTGCGACTATGGTCACTGTGGGACGAAGTATGTCAATATTAATATCGCCATTTACACATACAAGCTCTTCAGATGAAAGAGAAGACAAAGCTAAATCAAATTCGGCCAGAAATAACCGTGCATTACAGCACGGGGGACGATAGATTGAAAAAAGGACCAGGGATAACAAAGGAGTGCTTAAGTGCAGCGTAACTACTTCTGCCTGTTGGAATGAAAATTTTAACTCAGTCACCGACCAAATATTTTTTATAAACACAGCCACACCCCCTCCTCTTCCCATTGGGCGAGTATAAGAGAACACCTGATAGCCTGGTATGCTATACTTAGTGAGACTGTCCAAAGAAATGTTAATCTCGGTCAGTACAAAAGCATCAAAACAAGAGCAAAAAGGGGAGATTAATGCGAGAAAATGGTCCCAGTATTTCCGAATGCTTCGGATATTAACATGGGTAATACGAAAAGTATTACCTTTGAAACTTGTAAAAAAGTTCTGTACTTCTGAAAAGGAAACAAAAGTACGAAAGTCATCAGAGTCCATAATCAAACGGTCCTCTCTGGATCCAATATCCTTTTAGTTTATCAGTTCAAGGTCGTGTTCACATCTGATGCGCACTGGTGTTGCTTCATCTTGCCGCTTGGCAAAGATCTTTCCATTTCGAACCCAAACATACTTGAAGCTTTTCTCCTTTCCCCGTGTTCGAGCTTTCCAGAACAGGTTTCGGTTGACTTGGGTGAGATTCTCGTTAAAATAAAGCTGGGGTAAAGTTCTCGCTTGTGCGAGCTCGCGCAGACCGCCTCGTGCCTTCATCCATATCTCTCGTGCAGCTGATGACGAAAATCGAACCAAAATCGGGGGGATCTTATCCTTTTTGCTTGGGAGCCTGTGGACAGCTACCATGTCGGAAGGTTGAAAAGATGCGATTGTCAGTTTTTCTGCGATGTCGAAGACGGATTTCTTGAGGTCTTCATTGGTTGACACCGGCATGCCATGGATTTCTAGATTAGGCAGGCGGTTGTACTGTTCAGCGTCGTTTAACTCGACCTGTAGATGGGAGATGCATGCAGCGTTCTCAGACACAACATTTTTTAGTTGAGTCATCTCTGCTTTCAGGTCATTGATTTCCTTTTTACTTGTTGTCATTTCGACAAGTAGCTGGTCATATTGGCCCGAGTTGAACTCCACAGAAGTCTTCAGCTCGTTCACAGTGACCTTCATTTCTTCGAATGTTGTTTTTAAGGTCAATAGGTCGTTGACCTGAGCTGGTAGTCCAAGGAGACTATCTACTTTGTCCTTAAGGGAAAGAAGTTGATCCAACTTTTCGTTCACTTCAGCAAACTGAGCTGACAGGCTCGCAATATCCAACTGCGAGGAGACCTTATCAGGGGCCGATGACTCCCGTCCGTCTTTCGCGCGACATGACCGACAGCGCCATTTTTCTCTTTTCTTAGTTCCCATAACCTGGAACGTAGATTCCGCCACCCCTGAGCAAGGAGTACCCATGTGGTACGGAAAAGAGCATTCTACACAGGTTAGAAAGCGTCCATCATCAGGCAGCAGTTTTGAGCATGCTATGCACTCTTTAACAGGCATGGTAAACTGGCAAGCAAAACTGTGAATACTTGCCGCAGTTGGGTGAGGCAGACGTCTTCGTTTGTGATGACTGTTGCCGGTGAGAGCCACGCAGTTCCTTGAAGGCGCGGGTAACAGAAGGTCAGTGTCAGTGATGCGATACCTCGGTCGTTCCTAGCATATCGAGAACGAATGTGATCCCGTAGAAAGGTAGCAGTCCGTCACCAGACTGGAGGTCGCCGGATGATTATAGCGGTAGTCGAGTCCGTGGCGCAAATCTGTAGTTGGCAAGTCGCTTGTGAGTCATCAGGATTGCTATTCAAGATAATATATACAGAGCGGTGGAAACAAACGTTCGGATGCTACGGCTTCTTCT